>JAKTPN010000261.1:0-70611 GCA_030557665.1 Blastobotrys apis
TTCAAAGTGGATTATATCAATGAAAAGCGTATGTACGAATTATTATATAGATTCAACTAACCATACCTTGGCAGATATGGAGCAGTTTGCGGCGGCATTGACCGATGATAGTCCGCACATTACATCCCGCAGTGACTGGGCTCCTGTAAATTACAAACTCCAACGGAAACGCAAAAAGGTTGAGGAAGTAGGAGCAGGATTTGGATACACACTGTTGAGATGGCCTGTTTTGGTTGGCATTTCATTATGGGTTACGATATTGGCTCTTTGTTATGCATTAGTGCGGATTTATGTAGCACTTTATGAATATGCAATCACTTGGAGAGGTATACGACGGAAATTAAGAGTAGATTTGAGACATGCGACAAGTTATTCCCAGTGGGTCAGAGCAGCCAAGATTATGGACCGGCACTTGGGGATGGAAGATTGGAAAAAGGATCCGAATTTTGCCTTTTATGACGCTCCTACTGTATTAAAACTGATTGATACGCTAAAGACGCTTCGAAGTGAGAATAAACCAGAAGAACTCGCCACAGTATTACAAGGATGTGTTAAAGAAAACTTTGCTGGTACACAAGGTGCGGCTTTGTATTCACAATGCTACTATGGTACTAAAGATGCGGTGCGACAGTTTAACATGGAATTGTGCAAATCCATCAATTATTTATCGACTTCTGATGGCATATCACGGCAGTCTAAACGTATTTTATTTAAACTTTTTGCCAAGAATTATGGCAAATCTGCATTGTGTTTGTCTGGAGGTGCGACATTTACTTATAGACATTTTGGGGTGGTAAAGGCATTATTGGAACAGAATTTACTTCCAAATATCGTCAGCGGGACTAGTGGAGGTGGATTGATTGCTGCGTTGGTGGGTACCCGGACAAATGGCGAATTGAAGCAATTGCTAGTACCGGAATTGGCAGATAGGATCACTGCATGTCATGAAAAGTTCCCCCAGTGGATCAAACGATTGTGGAAGACTGGTGCTAGATTTGATTCGGTCGACTGGGCTGAACGATGTTGTTGGTTCACAATGGGTTCAATGACTTTTAAAGAAGCATATCAACGAACTGGTAAGATTCTCAATATTTCAACGGTTCCAGCAGATCCACATTCTCCCGCAATTTTGTGTAATCATATCACGAGCCCGGATTGTGTTATTTGGAGTTCCTTACTAGCATCTGCGGCTGTGCCAGGGATTTTAAACCCCGTGGTACTAATGATGAAGACGAGGTCTGGAGATCTTGTACCGTTCAGTTTTGGCAACAAGTGGAAGGACGGATCTTTGAGAACAGACATTCCAATTCAATCGTTGAACAATTACTTTAATGTGAAGTTTACAATTGTATCTCAAGTGAATCCACATATTTCACTATTTGTGTATGCACCACGAGGTACGATTGGACGACCAGTATCTCATCGAAAGGGTAAAGGATGGCGAGGAGGGTTTGTTGGTAGTGCGCTTGAAGATGTTCTCAAGCTTGAAATTCGCAAATGGTTCAAAGTTATGAGGAATTTGAATCTCATGCCTCGGTTAATGGATCAAGATTGGAGTTCAGTGTGGTTACAACGGTTTGATGGCAGTGTTACATTATGGCCCAAGATTCGATTAATTGATTTTTGGAATATTCTAGCGGATCCTGGCCGTGAAAAGCTTGCAGAGATTATTCAAGGTGGCGAACAATGTACATTCCCGCGAATCAATTATATCAAGCATCAAATGAATATAGAACGGTCTATTGATAAAGGAAGGAAGATGAGTTCCAGCATGTCATCTGCTTCTGAGAGTGATAGAGGGGAATTGAATGCGTATACAATTGATAGTGATACTGATTCGGATCTAGAATTGTAAATGTAGGATTTCAAGTAGTGTAAAACTAGTTGCATAATGCACAAAAGTGTAAAACTATTTGCATAAAAGTCGCCACACGTATAAAAGCTCGAGATCTCCACGCTTCACCCCTCCAATTAGACGCTTGGGAAACCGAAACCAAGTTGGGAGCAAAAAAAAAAAAAACAGAGTTCAAGACAGCGATATTTTCTTCTCTTTTCTTCCCTACGTTTCTCTCTTTCTACTTTACACGCTCTCAAAAAGACAAATCAGAAAAAAAAAGATGCAATTGACATTGAAGGATTTTAAACAGAACAAGTGGAGTATCGAGATCGAGTCTTCTGCGACGGTATGTTAAAAAGCTACAGCTAAAACAACGACAAGAACTAACAGTTTTGGTACAGGTTCATGAACTCAAAGAACTTAATGGCAAGGAACGAGGATGTGAAGCTAGCCAGCAAAAGCTCATTTATTCCGGTAAAGTGATGCAAGACGACAAGACTTTGGAATCTTATGGTGTCAAAGAACAAGATTTTATCATTTGCATGGTGAATACCAAGCCCAAGACATCTGCGGCAAATTCCGGTGCATCGTCTAGCGCTCAACCTTCAACTCCAGCAAACAGATCTACTCCAACAGTTTCGACCAACGCACCAGCACCAGCACCAGCAGCCGCTGTAACTTCAGCTGCGAATACCGCAACACCAGCACCAGCTTCTGGTTCTGGTTCTGGTAATGAAGGCCCACAATTTAATGATCCATCAGCTTTTGCCACTGGATCCGGTCGAAACACTGCAATCGAAAACATGGTGGAAATGGGGTACCCAAGAGATCAAGTGGAAGCCGCGATGAGAGCTGCGTTTAATAATCCAGATCGAGCTGTAGAATATTTGTTGACTGGTATTCCAGAGAACCTTCAACGACCTGCTCCACAGGAACAACAAGCACAAGCACAACCACAATCCGACGCACAGCAGCCACAACCTCAACCTCAACCTCAAGCAGATGCAGAAGCAGAAGAACCACAAGAAGCGCAAGAATCTCAATCCGGAGATGATAATGTCAACTTATTCGAAGCAGCAGCTCAAGCAGCAGGTGCCGGTGGTCGAGGTGGACCAGGAGGTGGACCAGGTGCAGGTGCAGGTGGAGAAGGTCAAGCTCAAGATCTTTCATTTTTACGAAACAACGAACAATTCCAGCAACTACGACAATTGATTCAACAACAGCCTCAAATGCTTGAAGCAGTTATTCAACAATTGGCAGCATCAAACCCGGAGATTGCTCAAGCAATCATGTCCAATCCAGAGGAATTTATTAATTTGCTGAGAGAAGGGTTGCCAGAAGGTGAAGAAGGTGGAGAAGAAGGTGGCCAAGGTGTTACTGAGATTCAGGTTACTGAAGAAGAAAATGCAGCTATTGAACGGTTAGTAGGATTGGGATTCTCTCGAGATATTGTTGTTCAAGCATACTTTGCTTGTGATAAGAATGAAGAAATTGCTGCCAACTATTTATTGGAGCATGGCCATGACGATGATTAATGAAAGAAAGAAAAAAAGTTTTAAGAAAACGCAGAACAAAACAATCAAAAAAATAATAATTTTTGAGGCTTATTTAATTGTTATACAATAGAATCTGTCGATGTAATTGACGTGTATCCATCAGGCAGAGGGTCATTACCAGGACGAAACACTAATTGAGTATTCCACCCAGCTTGTTTTGCAGCATCTGTTTCCTTGTAGTTGTCTGATAAAAACAAGATTTGTGATGGCGGAGTGTCAATTTGATCAGAAATTGATTTATAACTGGCCGAGTCGGTCTTTGGACCGGCGTTGACAGTATCGTAGTATCCAGACAAGAATTTGGTCAAATCGACGTTTCCTTCACAATGGGTGAACAATAGCTTTTGTGCTTTGACAGATCCGGACGAATAGATATAAACCTTTTTCGATTTTGACCAAATGGGGATATTATTCATTGCATCTTGATAAATCGGGGCTTCAATCTCACCATTGTCGTATCCAGACTTCCACAAATATCCTTGCAAGCTTTTCCAATAGCTAGCTTTGATATCCCGATTGGTTAGATCTTGAACGTGATCGAACAACGCTTGTGCGGTTTGTGCATGGGGGTCAGGGAACCGTTTCAAATGATCGATCAGCGGAGACAACGACGACGACGAGGAGGGCGTGTTTTCATTAAGGGGGAAATGAACCTGTGGAAGCAGGTCCTCCAGTTTTTTCAACGCATAAGGATATAGAGTTTCTTTGACAAAGGAAATCGGACAGACCGTGCCTTCGATATCGAGGACAATTGCAGTAACAGTCATTATCTTGTTTAGAACGCGAACGAAAAAACGCTATAGCTCGGATCAAATTCTCGATTTTTCTCGTTCTCTTTGTCTTTGTTGATGCATAAAAGGGTTTTCCTCCCAACGGGCGCGCACCGCAGAAAAAACCGGTAAAACGGGCGAGAGGGGCGGGTTTGCCAACTTGTTTACCGTCCAAACGGTTTTATAGCAGTTGCGCTGCGCTGGCCTGGGTTAGATTTTGTTTCATTTTTTTTTTTTTTTCTTGCATGGATTATATCGGAAGATCCGCCTGTTAAGCGCTGAATGGGCTCCAGCCCTTTTTCTCTTCTTTCTTTCCTATAGTTTAGTCAGAGACAAACAAGACAACACAATTGTTACTGTTTTCAACCACCTCCCCTGTGTTTTTTTTTTCCATTGATTCATCTTCAGGATCTGTTTATCGAACAAGACTTCAACCGCAAACCATTCTGTTAGGTTGTTCCTGTTGAAAAATATTAAAAAAACTATAAAAACAAAAAAAAAAAAAAAGTTACTTATAAGGGGCTTTTTTTGCAACAGCGGACAGGTGGTATATAACACAGGACACAAATTGGAGAACAAAACAACAACACAAAAAATAAAAAATATACGAACCCAACCATCTGCGATCCACACATTAATCAGGAACCAATTGGGTTATTATTTTTTTGTTCATTAGTCGATCTAATCGCTTAACAAGTGGTTCATCCTTTGGAGGGTAATAAAAAAAACCGACGTTCTCCGACAAAGAGGTACAACCATCCACTTGACCCACCCACACGAAAAAAGAAATCTGGCTATTTGGGTATTCTCTTTTCACTCTTTTTTCTCTCTCTTTCTCTCTCTTTCTCACTCACTCACCCACTCACTCACTCTTTCTCGTCCCCCACCTATTAATCATAATAATAATAATAATACTACAACGACGCCATGAACTCAACTCAAACGACCAACTCTCCTCGCAGAGGCCCTTGGTCTCCTGCTGAAGATCAGAGATTACTAGCTTTGATCGAAGATCACGGACCTTCAAATTGGGTAAGAATATCACAACTTTTGGCAACTCGGACCCCAAAGCAATGTCGAGAACGGTTTCATCAAAATTTAAAACCAACGTTAAATCATGAACCGATAACTGATGAAGAAGGATTGTATATTGAACAGTTGGTAGCTCAATATGGAAAAAAATGGGCTGAAATTGCACGACATTTGAACGGTCGATCGGATAACGCGGTAAAAAATTGGTGGAATGGAGGTGCAAATAGAAGAAGAAGAGCATCATTAACAGTGGAGCAACACCATCCTCACCAACAACAACAACAGCAACAGCAACAATCTGCTCAGGCTCATCAAGCTCATCAAGCTGCTGTTGCAGCTCAAGCTCATGCTCATGGTCCTCCTCCACACGGCCATTTACATTTACCCCCGCATCAGGCGGCTGCTTTATATTCATATCCGTCAGTAGGGCACCGTGTTTCATTACCAAATATTCATTCAAGTGAATATCAAAGGACACTTCCCCAACCATTTGCTGGTTCTGGTGCTGGTGCTAGTCCAGCTGTTGCTCCTCCAATGAACGGTCATAATGGTCCACCTCCTCAACCACAATTTCAACAACCACCACCAGCTACTGCTGCTGCTCCACCTCACCATCATCAACCATCCGTTGTTTTTAATTCAGCTTATACTGATTCTTCATCAGGATTTGGACGATCTTTATCAGTTTCTGGACCATCAAGTTCAGTAGATCCTCATAACGGTGGTGGCACATCACCTAGACCTCCACAATCTCATCATAATCATGCAGCACCATCACCATTTGGAAGAAGGCGAGTGGGAGCTCATGACGACGCGTTTCCTAATACGCCATATTCACGACGAGTCTCAATTAATACCACATCAACTGGGTATTCTTCTAGTCGAGCTAGTTCGATCGGAGGAGTATCTTCTGCATCTGATAACGAAGATCCTCTACATTCATTGTCAAAATACTCGTTATCTAATTCGACTTCTAATTCTAGACGGAATTCGGCTCAACCACCAATTGACAATGCGGTTTTACCTCCATTGGGGTCACCAACAACATCATCCAATGCAACAATCACTACAACGACAAACGGATTAGGATCGATTTATTCTTATTCAATACCTCCACGAGGAATATCTCAAGTATCAACACCTCCACCTCCAACTGCAGGATTAGTACAACCGGGACATCGACATAGTATAACTGGGTACCCAAGTCCAAAAGTTTCTATATCTGGCCCAAGTAGTGGAGGAGGACCCACTTCGAATGCAAGTAATGCTACTTCGAAATTGGCAAATGAAACTGATCCATTGGATGGTAGTAGTCGAGAGAAGAATGATAGTGCTACCACTACTCCAACTGCTAGTGGGGATGAACGAGATGATCCAAAACCGATGAAACGAACACCAGTACTTGGACATGACAAAGGTGAGAAGTTGAAGATTTCGAATCTATTATCATGATCGGTTTATTTAATCAAAAATTTTTTTTTTTGATTTTTTGATTTTTTTGAAATTTTTTTTTTTTTCCAGACTATAGCATATGTTTTTTTATTTTTTTTTTTTTATTTTTATCTTTATTTAATATTTTTAATGTACCATTAGATTATGTCTGGAGATATTCTCAAAAAAAAAAAGGGTCCTAGCGTTCAGTATATGCGGGAAAAGGATTTAAGGCTGCATTAGACTGCTGTATCTTTCAACGGCGGCGCGAGAAGTTTTCCTAATTTACGCGGTTCGCGCGCGTCGGGAATTTTTTTCTTTCTTTCTTTTCCATTTATTGCCACCGAAGTATCACATCATGTAAGTAGAGGAGACATGGAAGACAGAACTAATAGAACAACCAAGGAGTCGAAGAAGAAGATTACAACAACAGGGCCAAGAAGGAGGATCTGGCCAAGTTATGGGGCCAAACTCGGCGTTGACGTCGTTTTTGCGTGAACAAGGTATTAGCGCCGCGGAGATTCGACGACGACATCAGCAGCGAATGCGTGATGTTGAAGAAGAAGGAGGTGAAGAGGGGGAAGAGGAGGGTATGGAAGCTGTGGTGGATGAGGTTGAAGAGGAGATACGTCAGGCTGCGAAGAGAAAACGGAAGGATGGTGATAGTGATGGTGAGGATGAAGATGAGGAAGAGGAGGTTGATTTTAAAAAGGCAACTGCTATACGAGGTGGCGAAGCAGTTTGTCCGGATTGTGATATCGAGTTTATGATTAATGTGTACTCTGTGAAGAATAACGATGGGTTGTTTTTGTGTAAAAACTGTGGTATGGAGGTGATCAAGGAGCGACGGCGTCAAAATCGGTTGAAAAATACCGATTCTGTGAAAAAGCAAAAGAAAAAGATTGCCGCAGCGTTGTTAGATCGGAAAGAGTTCAAGCTGAATACGCTTCAAGATGTTTGTATCAAGACGATCTCGGAGTATATCGATGATATTGATCAACTGGGGGATATTGGTCAAGTGAATTTGGCCAAGATCAGCAGGATTTTGAGCCGCAATCGAAAGTTGAATGAACAGACCATGAAACTCTTTTTGAACCCGCAGGTTCGTGAATTGGAGTTGTGGGATTGCTCGAGCATTCCACCGGCGGCGTTCTCAGTGATCCCGCCGTTCGCGCCGCATATCACGCGCCTGAACCTGAGCATGTGTGGGCAGCTTGTTGATGAGAACCTCCGATTGCTTGGCGAAAAACTGCCGAATCTGACTGATTTGACTCTAGAAGGTGCGTTTTTGATCCGGAAGGAGGGATGGGCGGATTTTTTGGAGACTGTTGGTGGGAGACTACGCAAGCTGGATATTTCGTATACTCATCGAGTGGATTCACAAGTGGTTGCGTTTATAGTTGAGAGCTGTGGAGAGTGTCTTGAAAAGTTACGGTTACATAAGTTGTCTGGATTGGAAGATAGCGCCGGGATCCATTTGCTTGCAGAGATGAAACGGTTGACTCATCTTGACATTTCGTACCCTGGCGCGGATGAAGATGTGTGTGAAGACGTGTTGACAGATGAAGCGGTGATTGATATTCTGGATACACTCGGGCCGCAGCTGCAAGAGCTGGTGCTGGATGGATGTACAGGGCTGACTGATCGGATTCTGGAGCCGCTGGCGAGGTGTACGAACCTGACGAGTCTGTCGTTGGTTAAACTGGAGCAGTTGACATCCGAGGGGTTTGTCAAGTTGATGAAATCTTCGGACCAGTGGCAGCTCACCAGTGTGAATATTACACGGTGTGTTGGACTAGACGACGCCGCGATTGCCGCATTGGTCGCGGCGAATAAGTCGAGTTTGGTGCAACTGGCCATGAACACGCTGCCGCAACTCACGTCGCTGGACTCGCTTTTGGAATGCACCGCGCTGACCTCTCTGGATGCCGGGTTTGTGCCGTGTATTGATGATGCGTTTGTTAGGAAACTGGCCAGAGCGTGCCGCACGTTGAAGCTGGTGACGGTGTACGGCGTGGCAAAGGTCACCTGTATGTTGGAAATCGCTGGGGTGCAGATCATCGGCCCGCAGCAGATATAGTTGGTTGTTGTTTTTTTTTTTTTTTTTTTTTCTATAGGTTAAACCCGCTTCTTGATGCCCTGTTCCTTGTAAAGAAAGTCAAACACATGTGCCGGATTCAGCTCCGTAGAGTACCTGGTCTCAACCGGGTCCAGTGGCACCCCAGGGTGTCCGTTCTCACGCTGTCGCAGCGCTTTTGGCCGATCTGCAGAAAACCCTAGTAAGTTCACCCGGTTGTCCACCTCCATGTACCGCACCATTGCCGTATCATCGGCGCTGGTGTCGAGCGTGTCCATGTACGCTCGCGACAGATCCGCCAGGACGGTCGGCGGCACGGTGGATTCTGACACGATCCGCGTCCAGTATTGATGCGCTTCCGCTGGCGACAGATTGGCCACTGCGAATTGGAACAGGTTGACAATGTACAGCGCACAAGACTTGCATTTTTCGAACCAGTGGTCCCATTCCGACCGCTCGTTGAGTAGGATGCACCGCATGGCGAGGAGAATCGGGGACGCCGTGCTCTTGTCGATAAACGACAGTGCTTCTTGCACACCCCCATGCCGCCGCTCAAAATGCACCCGCTGGATGGTGATATCCTCAACCGTATGTGTGCCGATGGATGAACCCGCCGCAAATACCGGCCGGGTGCGTCTAGCAAGAACGGTGAGAATGTCCCGGGCAAACTCGACATTGCCGACCGATTCCTCGTATAACGACCACTGCAGTCGAATCCACGGTCGTGACATGGGCACAAACACTAGACACGCTCGTCGGTAAATTGTGCGGATCTGTTCGTCGTACCCCTTCACCCCTAGACCACTCATCCACCGGAGATACCGCAGCCAGAACACGTCGTACGACGCACACGGGATCAGGCACTGCTCATACACACCTCGAGTGACCTCCACCGGCTCACACTCCTCGACGTGGTCCAGATACAAGTTCCAGGTATCCACGTCTTCCAGCTCCACTTCCAGCGTGTGAAAGTACGGCCGTTTGATTTCCGATTCAAACTGCCACCGTTCGTTCACCCGTTTCTGCACCGCGGTGAATTCTTCCTCATCTTGCCCAGGTTCCACCGCATTCAGTTCCTCGTAGTACCGTGAATGCTGGTGCAACGGGAGTCTCACAAGCCGATGCAACAACGCAACCACCTCAATCGAGCCTTGTTGGACTCTATTCTCAAACGCAAGATACATGTCCCATATATCATGGCTCAGGAATTGGCATCCACATGCATCCACCGCCCGCTCATACAGAATGCGTACCGTTTCCACTTTTGCTTCATCTTCGTCACCATTCTCATTCTCACCATTCTCCGCCCCATTCGATCCATCCTCAACAACCTTAATATACGCCATCCACAGCTCCATGCTATTCGGGAACGCCGTCACCGCACGCTGATAAACCGCCTGTTCATCCCCACCCAATTGATCCCTTTCTAGCTGAGCGTATCGAAGCCAATACCCATACAACAACGGGAACTTGGCCAACAACCGGTCATACGTATCACGCACCGCCCGAGCATCCCGTTTCAAGTACGCGTGCTGGTCAATCTCGCCGAGAAGTTCCTCCCAGAGATCTAAATTGTCGCTGTCGGAATTCACCGCATCAAGCGCTTGTTTCCATGTCATCGTGGGTTGTGTGTGGGTATGTCTAGGAGGTGAAGATTTTGGGGTTGGGAATAAATTGTGTACTGTACCCATGCGGCGCCCAAATCAAGCCAAATCAACGAAAAGCTAACTGTATTATCATAAATCATTCTCAACTAAAAATATAAAAAAATTTCTCTAATTCAACAACGCACATACTCTCTTTGCCAATGCAGGTACCGCCATTTGAGACGCATATGTATGTTCATCTCCACCATCACCGTTCGCCTGGTCCACCTCATCACCACCATCATTCTTAACCTGTTTATCCGCCAATTCTCGAATCCCCTTCAAAATCTCCGGGCTTTGCACAAACAAGTCAAACAATCGCCGATCTTCCGATTCCAACAACTGCAAGATCATCCAGACCGCGATATGCTCAAACGTAGGCTCACCACTCTTCAAAAACGATGCCAAAAACTCACTAATCCCTCCACTCGGCTGAGACCAGCATGCCACAAACGGATCATAACTCCCCACCTTGGAACTTAGGTTCCCCAATGCAGCAGCAGAGTTTCCTTGAACTTCAATATTATTTATCCTTGTCAATGGCACCAACACTTGTGCAATCCCCATATCCAACATTGTTCCTTTCAATTCATCCCCTAGTGCCAACACCGCCAAACAAGCAGTCATTTCGCTCTGCACCGACGGTGGAGCTTGTAATATCAATTCCTTACACTTCAACACTGCACCTGCCTCCACAATCTCCATCTTGTTCCGTTCCGAGCTCGCTGCCAGGTTCCTCAACGTCGAAATTGTATGGCATTGAATCTCCTCGTTATCACATTTATCCAACAAATCCACCAAAGGTTTCAAAAACCCAGCATCCACAATGGAGCTCTCATTCAATGGATGAATAGAAATATTACGGATGCAAGCCACTGATGCAAGAATTAACGGAGTGTGGCTGGATTGAAGAAGGTTTAACAAATGTGGTAGACCATCGGCTCGAACAATCTCAACTTGATAATTAACATCAGACGCCAAATTTCTCAGCGCCAATGCTGCTTGGCATTGTACTCGTGGTGAAGACGACCCCATGAGATTCACCAAGTAGTTCACCAGTCTTGGTTCAGTCTGGCTGAGCTTCTTTCGGTTATCAAAATCAACCGCGATATTACTCAATGCTGTGGTGCAATAATATTGAACATCTGCATCTGTTGAAGACAACAGTGATACTAACACTGGAATCGCTCCAGCATTAACCAATTCTTGTCGATTTTCGTCTGAATGGGTCATGTTCAATAACGCCCCTGTTGCATTTCGCTGTACTCTCATATCTTGACTCTTTGCAAGCTTAGTCAATGGTAACAAAGCCCCTGACCGGGCAATTTTTGCTTTATTATCTTCATGAGTGGCCAAGTTTGTCATACAGCCAACAGCATTACATTGGACTTCCACATTTGGACTCATCATTTGTCGAATCAAGGGGTCCAACCCACCCATTTCAACCACCAACCGTTTATTATCATTATTAACTGCCAAATTCCCCAATGCTGCTCCTGCTGCTCGTTGTACTTCGACGTCTGATGATTGTAGTAGTAATAGTATCGGTTCAAAAGCTTCTGCGCTAACCGGTCGAATGTCTGCGGGTATTGTTAGCTCGTTATAAATCCAAAAGGGGGGACTGACTGGACATACATTTCTCTGTAATCTCTGCAAATGCCAAAGCGGCACTTCTTTGTAAATCCAGATTGTCTGAATATACCAATGTTGTCAATGCTTTAAGTGGTCCATTGGTAAAGAAATCAACCTCACCACGCTGTCCTTGTTAGCAATTTGCTTCTTCTTCAAGTTTTTAGACATACGTTATCCAAATATCTTAGCAAAACTGATACAGCTTCGCGTTCATTCTCTTGTAACAGCGGTGTATACGCGCCTTCATTACTAGAACCTAAATTTTGGAGGTTAGCTCTTTTAATCTTATCATTTATCATTCATCCACACGTACCAGAACATATACTACTGCAACAACCACCCATTATGATATCCAGGGAGAGACAAGAAGAAAAAAGTGATGTGTTGTAAAAAAAAAAAAAAAAAAAAAGAGGATGGAGAAGACAGGGAAACCAAAAAATTTGTCGGATGCCGTATTAAGGAATTTAAAACCAAAAAAAAAAAGTGGAGAGGTTGGGTTTTTATTAGAAATAAGGAGAGAGAGAGAGAAAAAAAGTATTAAGAAGGAGAAACTAAAGTGGCGGGTAAAATCCCGCGATCGTTGGGAGGTAAACCAAATTAGGTTGAATTCAGTCCAAATCTGGATATACGCGCGGCTCTTTATTACAAAGTATCTGCGATTTTATTTATCAACATTTAATTCTACAAGCCATTCAGCTCCAAACCAAATCTTGTTAAACTTTCTCAATGCACCGGTATTCAATGCATGACGAGCAACCCCAATATCCACCAGGTAATGAGTCCATTGGTCTCCGCTGACAATTTCCGCCAAGTGTGCATTCAACACCCCAGTTAACGGCAACCCACATGACAAGACCCATTTGGCATGGATATGCGATTGAGTCAACAACGAACTAGGCAACCCAGTAGACGGGTCCAATCCTGATGGTATATCCACCGACAAGATCCCAGCCCGTTCTCGATTAGCCCAGTCAATCAACCCTAGCACTGTAGTCGCATCTTCTTCCCACAAATCCTCCACTGTAACTTGGTATCCTTGCAACCCATCAATAATCAACTCTGGTGGAGAGTCATAAGTGTTTAATACTGAAATCAGATTCTCCAATCTGTTTTCAATTCTCCCTCGACTAGCAGTAAAAGCTTGTATCTGTTGTTCACAAGAATCACAGTCCCCAACAGTCATTGCCACTACTGATACTTGACGATTTGCCAAGTGTCTTGCTGCTGCCAACGCTCGACGACCTGCTTGATTATTCCCTACCAATGCTACAACCAACGGTTTTGCATTATGATTGGTGATATTAAATCGTGATGCTCCTCCCAGAGCCTTGACCGCCAGCTGAGCAATGCCTCTTGCGGCATTTTCAGCCGCAATTACTTCTGGAATGCCACAATTCGCCATGACTCGTTCAATTTCGAGTAATTGCAAAGGCGATGCACAAGGGCAAGGGCTTTGGTCTGTGCTCATGGTTAATTGCATGATTCTAGGTTTATTTGTCGATCCTTTTCGCAATTGTTGAATTGGTTCCCCAGACTTGGTGGATGATGATGATGGGGTTAATACCATTTCTCGGTTCCCGTACTTTACTTGGTGTGGGTCCATTCTATTATGATCGACTAGCCGATGACCCACCTGAGTGTCACCTTTGGAGATTTCATCAAACACGTTTTTTTTGTCAAACAGGTTTAAATTTGCTTGGAAATCAAACTCAATGTCTTTAATATCTGACAAATCTTCTTGAGCCCATCCGTTGGATCCACGAGATTCTTGACGAGGTTGGTGGAATTGGTTCTGTTGTTGTTGCTGCTTCCTGCCGTTTGTATTCTTCTTCTTTTGTTTTGGTGTTTGTGGTCGCGATTGTTGTTGATCTGGTTGTTGTTGGTGGTGGTGGTGGTGTTGCTGTTGCTGTTGCTGCTGCTGTTGTTGTTGCTGTGGCGGATTCTTCTTCTTGTTCTTTTGTCGGAATTCCTCGGCGGTATATGGATCCTCGTCAACAGAGCTTTCATCGGAACTGTCATTTTCATGCGATGGGGCCGAGGGTGCGTTAGCCGCAGATGCACTTAAGATCGCTGGGTCATCCAATGCATTGCTGCGAGTGGTTTGAGGTCGAGGTTGAGGTTGAGGTCGAGGTTGAGGTGGAGGTTGAGATTGAGGCGGAGGTGGAGGTTGCGATTGTGATTCTGGTGGATTTGGTAACACCTGAAGGTCGGTAATGTTCGATCCATGAATGGTCATTCCAGGTGCTCGCTGACCATTCTGGAATTGAATATTGGATAAAAACAATTGTCCATTATCCAGTCCTGATACTAGGCCTATTAATTTGACACCATCGTTGAGTGTAATCTGGACTGTTCGTCCTACGAATTCTGCTGCCATGGTTGTTTTCTTATGTAGTTGCAGTTGTGATGAAAAAAAAAACTGTGGATGGCGGGTTTGGTATTGGGAGGTTAGTAAAAAAAAAAAGGTGGTAACTTCATTTGAATCGGGAGTATGGTCAGCATAGACTCAGTCTTTTTTTGGTGATATCGTCGGTATTGGTGAGACCTACCTGGCCGTGTTGCTCGGATCTGTATTTGATTAATTGGCGCTTTTGGCATGCACAGCATATTTGGTCCCTGGGGTGATGATACATAGAGACGTCGAATTGCCTATAAATGTTGAAATCTAGAGAGAAACGTCAGCAAATCATGTAGTATTACGTTGTATCTTGAACTATTATTTCGCTTAAACATGTCCACTGTTTGTTTATCATGGCCAAGGAATGTCAAAGTCATGTCATGTCGCATGGATGGAAATTTAAAAAATGCCCCATTTCTTAACGGTCTCTCCACTGGTTATTCCCAATAAGGTCATTGAAACTGATCATGACTCGATCAGGCATCACGTTATTTATTCCTGGTTTAAATAAACCGGTAAATACCCCCTTTTATTTTCTTCTTTTTTTCTTTCTCTTCATTAACACATTAAAAGGCTATAAGACCCAAGACGCCATAACTCCTCGTTATAATGAACCTTTCCCTACTCACGATATTGGCAACGGCTGTTTCCTTAGCAGCGGGTATGAAATCAACTCACTGGAGAGTCACGCTATATAGCCAACGGGATTGTAAAGGGCAGCATTCTGGCCGATGGGAAAGTGATGACAATACCAAAGAATACAAATTCAACCCGGTGACAAATGTGAACAGTTTTGGATTCGACAAGGGTGATCAAGTGCAAGTCACTGTTGGTCGTTGCTTTCTGCTGCCGGTGAGTTTAGTCAAGCAAAGTGCTTGTATGAATGTGGATAATAATTGTCATGATATTGCAAATTTGACGGCTTGTGATGGTTACAATTGTGTGTATTGGTGGCAGGGGAAGAAGGGCAAGAGTGTTGCAGCAGCGGCTACTGTCAACGAGGCAGTGAATATTAGCGAATATGTTACTGTGGTTGGTGAAGGTGATTTGGTTTAAACTTGCGTAAGTGGGGGGAGATTAGGACTGTATCGCCACCGGCGCGTACTTTATGATCGAAACGATACACACAGAAAAGGAATAAGTTTGGGGCTGTCGTGCGGCGTCACGTCCCATGGCCAGGGGATACCAAAACGGGAGGTTATAGGAATTATACACATCAGATCTAAGTAAGTAGTTCTAAACGGACCGATCGTTTCAAGAAGGAAAAGTGCAACTCCAAACACTTTGGAGTTTTTGATTTAATTCGGTTGTGGTGTGAGTTGGTGCGGTGCGGCTGGGGAATTTAAAGTTAAACAACTGACAATAATAACAGGCGAGCTGAATGGACGGGCCCTAAGCAACCTGCACCAACTCGGGCGGTTACGTCTTTGGCACACGACCTGTCAATGACGTCCTTCCAGCCCGAGGTCAACACGGCTTTTTGGTGCACGCGCTGCCGAGCCAGCGAATCCAGCCAAGCCAAGCCGCATCGCCGCTTCGGTCCAAGCCGCAGAGCAAAGCAAAAGCAGATCGTCAAAACCAACATATAGGACGTCCAACACAACCCCTGAACCGCCAACCGCAGTTTTTCAATGTACCCGAGTTTCATGATGGAAACCCTAGACAGAACGACAGAACGCAGCACTGCCTAGATCCTCTCCCCGTGACAAAGCTTGCTCTTGCTGCGGGAAACGATCGGGCGAATATACGGGGTCTTTTGGGATCTGCGGTGAGGAGCATCCATTTCTGGAACATTCGCCTCTTTTCAATTATCAAATATGGGATCAGGGGGGCGAAAGGGAAAAGTACCCGAAGTTCCCGTTTCTGCATCTGTATCTGTATCTGCATCCGGTTAGCTTTTTTTTTGGTTTTTGAGTTGTTTAAATTTTTTCAGCAGATTTGAAGCCGGTTGAGGCCGTGAACCAATCGCGGTATTAGAACCGTTTTCAATGTTTTTGTCTCTCAATGTTAAAGCTTTTTTCCCTCATTTCTGATTCACCTGAAAAAAAAAGACCCTGAATTTGCGCTCCATGATATCACTCATCACGAGGGGCACTATGTTTGTGCATGCGGCCAGAGAAAAGAAAACACAGCAAAACTCCCTTTTTGTTCTTTTTATGGGCGTGGTGTGGTTTTTTGCTTGTTTTTGGCTTTTCATGCATGACAGCGCTCTGCGGGATCTAACTTTGCGAATAGTTCGGGCCACGTACATATTCCAGTATGCAGAATGCTGTGTCAGATGAATTTTCGCGGGATATCGCTACCGCTTAAGGGCTAGAGTAGTTACCGAATCACGGATCTTTTTTTGTCGATATGAATCAGTATCTGATCGGATCTGGGTTATATAGAATTATTGAGCCTCGGCAATACAACCTTGTCTCAAAACACAAGCAGTATGGCATTGGAAAGAAAATTTTGACAACTGGAACATGTGTATCACCGGAAATAAACCCATATGGGGCTTAATTCTGCTGATTCCTAACCAGTCGCCTAGTCTAGTCGTGTCTTTGTACCAATTCGTAAGAATTGGTGGGGCCCTATGCTATTACATGACACTTTACGCAATCCAACCGACCGACCCGGTGCACCACATATGCCATGAAAATAATAAATTGTTGATACCGCCGTTTGTTGCATAGAAATATGGGGACAGTCGATGGGGAGGGGAGGCGTGCCATAAGGCACGCACCACCCCCAAACATTACAGCGGGAATGCCGATAGTGTATTCAATCCTTGTGGATTCCGGGATACCGATCGCTAATTTAGTCGCCGATATGTAATAAAAAATAAAAAAAGAGACCATATAATATTTGTCATCGGTCGACCTTAGTATACACATATAACTATGCAACGGGGTACAATACTATAGGCATATCGGCCGCGGGCCGTTAATTGGTTTCATTCTGTGCAGGTGAACCATAAAAATTCTTTGATGGTTAACGCAAATAACATACCGCGCGGGATAACTTAAGCTATCCATTCCGTTATGGATCGCGGTCTAGGCTGCACGGCTTGGTAATTAGAAAATATCGCGGCCATCCATCATACTGTGTTGCCTGGGTGGTCTGGTCTTTTTTCAAACGCTCCCGGAAATCAATTCAAATCGGGTACAAAGTATCGTTAAGTGAAACTATTATACAAAAAAACGGCTTGTCAGCCAATCTCTCCCATCACAATTAGGTCCGTCGGTTTGTCGGCCCGTCGGATATTATAGCTCCGTCCAGAACGGCTCATAGAAAAAACCGTTGAGCTAATTCTCAACGGGCGAAAAAGGGAGCGAAAAAGCAACAAGGGGGAATCAAATCAAAAAGGCGCCATAGATGGATGGTAAGCCAGCCAGTCTGTTACGCAGCTTGCAGCTGTGGCAGATTTCAGATTTCAGATTTCAGATTTGTTCCCAGAATAGAAATCCCTCAGTTTGGCTCGATTTGCTTTGCCTGGGCTGCCGGCTCACGCTCTGACTGTCTCGGCTGGACACTGGATGGAATTAATCCCACTCTTTGTCGAGGTATTTTACTTTTTGAAATACGAATTAGCCGCACGGGATCGTGATTTCTATCGCTATCCCTATAGATAGTTTATCGGCGGTATACTCATCACAAGGATATGGAGTCTATACAAGGATCGGTGGTGTATAGAGCAAGGTGTTCTGTTGCTATGTGTTATTATCAGGGAAAGAACCGAAAGAACCTCGGTTTCTATTATTCCGATTTCAGTGTTTTTTGTTTTTTTTCAATAACTACGGCAATTGTCGGTTCGTCCACATTTCGGTATATGTTGAATAAGCGTTTTTTTTTTTTATTTTGCTCATATTGTCCAGGGTGGTTAGAAAACGCGCATAGTAAATTTTTTTTTTCTTGATTAGAAAGGTCCAAATGGCCGCATGAGAAAAGCAGGTCTTTTTTGTTTTTCTTTTTTTGTACAGGAACCAGCAGTTATATGCTGCTATTGCTGGGTAAGACTGCCACCTTTTTATCCGCGATATCCCATTATTTGGTCGTGCAGTACACCAAAAAAGCGACCGATTGAGCTTAACAATGCACAAGCACAAGCACAAAGACAAAAAACAAATAATATCAAACGCGACTTATGACCGCGTATATGTCTCTCTACTCTCTACTATGTGGAATTTCGAATTCAAATTTTTTTGTTCTGAATCACAACGAAATAAATTTTTATCTTATTCGAATGCTATTGTATGTCTCAGCTTTGCTTTTTTGTCTGTCTTTTTTTTAAAAAATTTGCCCTTGTGCACGTTGCTTTGGGTAAACCCGTGGAACATGCAAAGTAAAACAAACTCACCTCTCCCTCAAAATTTGCTTATACCAGAAAAATCATAAGCCTAGAAGAGGGGTGGTTAGCCGCATATTGTTTTTTGTTTTTTTTCCCATAACTCCGACTTGCCGCAGCCGAGTAAATTGCTAGTCTTGTCAGAGTGCCACCAACACTATAGCAACAGTTCGCTTTTTTTTTTTTTTTTTTAAACCTAATATAACAAACATTTATTAAAGTAGGGATACCAAATATATCAACAGCAAAAAACAACAGCTCACGAATTTCCCCTCACCTCACATCCTATTAACCGGATCTTTACTTCGCCTTTGCCTTTGCTCCCACTTACTTCAACCCAGGGGAGGAAATTTACTATTTTTGCGCCGCATTTTAAATTTAAGTTGGGTATATAGAATAGACATTTCAGTACCCATTTACGAAAAACGACCGGGTTTCAAACTTAAGATAGCGATAGAAATAGATGTAGCTGTAGCAAATGCAGATTATTTTATTAGGAGAATTTCCAAACTCCTAGCTAAGTTAATACCCAAGATAATATATACACAAATCATGACTCTCGTAATTAAAAAAAATAAAAAATATATAAAAAACGCTTCCTCTAAAATAAAGGAGCATATGCAGGTGGTGGTGGTGGTGCGTATTGGTCAAATGCAATTGGAAAAGGGTTTGGCAACATTACCGATGTTTTCGGTGCGTAATATTGTTGCTGTTGCTGATGCTGAAATGCTGATGGTGGCGGCAGCGCTTGTTGATATGCTTGCGGTGCCAATAAAGTTCGCACTGGGTACAACGGAGTATATGGTGAATTATAAGCTGAACCCTGTGGTGATGCAATAAACTTTTTCAAAGCTGGCTGTTGATATTGATGTGATTCATAATCTTCAAGTGATCTCTTTTTGCAAACCGCCACTGGCGACATTGGTGGTGGGGTAGGCAGTTGACTAGGCACTGGCTTTTTAATCGTCTTGGATAACGACAATGGAGTAATCCCCAAATTATCCATTGGACTAGCAGTAGATTGAATCGGAGTTGGCAAGGTCGTTTGTGCCTGTTGATTAAATTCTAAACCTTGTTGTTGTGGTAGCATTTCGCAGTGCGGCTTAACTGGATATTGGTATTGATATGCCGCTTGTTGTGCTACTGCTGCTGCTGCAACCGCTGCTCGTTGTTGTCGCGAATGCTTAGCAGATTGCAATTGCAAATGCAAAGCTTGATGAGCTACACTCAGCCAAGTTTTGAGCTGTTGTTGCCATCGAGACCATTCTTGCTCAGAAACTACCAAATTATACCGCATATTGGTCAAAAACTCAATCTCCATGGCACTGATTTCGCATAATGGCAGCTTTGTAATATCACTCCAAGTTTTATTCGTATAAGTATTATCATCAAGAAACTTGTTTGCCAAAATCATTGCGACAGAAAAGATCCGATATTCAGAGTGTTTGCTGCCAATCAAAGGGCTAGTACTTGCTCGTTTCAGTCGAAGAATATACAACAGAGCTAGAGATACTGCAGTCGGAGGTAATTGGGTTTGATTGAGTACTCGAATGATATAATCTTTAAAGTCTCTAGAGGATGAGGATAGTTTGGAGACTGGGTATTGAGCAGAACAGCCATTGGAGAAAATGTGTTCTAGCATTGACTTTTCATTGAACCAGAAGAGGCAGACGATATTGGCGACATTTGAAAAGTACACTTCTTTACTCCTTTTGTTGGTCAAGGTCGACGACATTTTGGATTTATCGACAACCATGCTTGTGAAAAGATAAAGAAAAAAAGGAGTGTGAATAGGTGTAGAAAATGAATGAATAAACTCTCAAATATATGAAAGAAAAAAAAACATGGCCTAGACAACGGTTATATATATACCGACATACGATTACATAGACAAGTCTATTTACTTTTTTTTCTTGTCTTATTGAGATAAATCTTCGAGTTTGGTATGGGTTTGGGGGTGGTTGCTTTTGTTTCTTTTGTTTAAGCCCCAGAGCTGCAGCTACTTAACTTTGAAATTTATAGGAGGGTGGGTCCTTACTAAAAGGAGAGAGATCTTCAAACAAGGAGGTTTGTTCGGTGAATTGGTTGTTTTTTTTTTGTTTTTTCTTTAAATTTAAAAATTTAAATGTTTTTTTAATATTTGTTTCTTTTTTCCTGTAAATCGGGCCAAAAAAAGGGAAAAAGCAATCTCCCACCAGAAGACAGGGTAACAAGATCGGGCCGCGCGTGGGCTTTTGGGGGGGAATTATAGCCCAAAGAGAACTCTAAGGAAAGACGCATATGCTTGGTGTGTGTGGGTTAGTCAGTCAGTCAGTTAAAGGGCGGCCACGGCCACTTTGGACCGTTGATCCAAAAAGTGATGAGCCTCAAGAAAGCGGGAAAAGTAAACATTCAATCCGACGAAAATGATGTCACTCGGCAAATTTTTATTATTTCTTTTGCCCGGTGTTTCTGAGCCGCACGGATGCCTCAAAATGATGTTGGCTTGTTTAATGGGGTGTTGTTTTTTGGTACAATGTGGACGGGTGGACGGGTGTGGATTGGTTTTGCTATTAGATTTGTTTCGAATTTCGAGGGTGATTGTGATTGTGGTTGTGATTGCTTTGTCTGTGCAAAATCACGTATTTCCTCAAACACAAATCATATTTACCCCATGACTTTGTATAAATCACGATATTCTAGATAATTCTCATGTCAACTGCTCAAAGAAGAATGCACTCCGTATCCAGAGCAGAAGGAAGAAAAAAAAAACCAAATAGGCCCGCCATAAATATCCCATATTGGACACCTCTGGTCATCGATCCGGCCCAATCGCGGAGCGGAGTTGTAACATAGCTAATACATGTTACGATCCCAAACCGGTATTATTAACGTTAAGCTTGTGTGTGTGGGTGTGGTGTGTGTTCTGCGTTTCCCATGGCTTAATTATTTATCGAGTTTCCGTTTTGGGAAAGTGGGACGAATTACTTTTGCTGTGGTGTATTACATATGCTCTTTTCCCCCTTTTGGAGCCGCCACACTGGCGAACAAGCTGAGCTGCTGGGAGAGTCAGTCTTAACGTTCGAAGCATATGGTACGGGTATCGCTATTGTGGAGACTCCGGTTTATACGATCTTGAGATAGGATTGCTTTTTTAGGAAGGTGAGTTCTTGGGCCGGCCTAGGAGCTCGGGATTTTCCAAATCCATATTTACATATCATCTAGGCTATATGCGTTTTGTTTGGTAGTTGCATCATTTATAATCATAATATGTCGTGGCAATCATACTTGTGTGAGGCACTGATAATCTCCCTCACTTACCCACCGCCTCCAAATCCTGTAGGCAAGTGGGCTTCCGGTTTCCAAAGTCAAGGCCGCATATATGCGGTTGATAGTAGGCCTTAGCCTTAGCCCTAGGTATTCTGGAATCGGCTTGTTACGTATTCGTGTTTTTTTGTTGTTTTCTGCTACATGCTTAAATAGAACAAATAGGAAAAGGCGCAATTACATCTACCGTATGGTAACAAAGTTCAAACATACAGAAACCTCGGCTAATTTTGTGCACAAGTTTCAGAGAAACAAGCAAAAAAGAAACAAAAACAAAAACACAAGGGTTTGACTTTTGTCTTTCAAGCAAAAAAAATTACAATCTGCAAATGTATTGGTCTGATATCAACCGCTAATAAGCATAACCATTGTTTGAAAAGAAATTTTAAACTGAGGGAAACGCGAATATAGTACAAGAAAAAAACCTTGTTCAAAGTTCTCTGTTCTCAACTATTTTTGTCCCGAAGCCGCATTTCAAACGGCTGTTAAAACCACAAGGCTTGCGCTCGCGTTTTACACACAGAAAAATGTGTCAAAAAAAGCTACATGTTTCGCAAATTACAAACAAAAACAAACTGCGGTCAGAGCGCCTTTAAAACCTGCACCACAAAAAAACCAGTCTCATGATGCATGACCCAACTTGTTTTTTTGCGCACCTAGAGCAAGAACTTTGGGCAACCCAGCCCAGCCACCTTGCATAGAGTGGGTAAGATTGGCAGCTGCATAATGAACAGATTCCGGTCACACTGTCGTCGTCGCAAATATCGGGGATCGGATTGGTGAGTGAGGGGATTATGGATGGATGGATGGATATCTTTTTGCCGAATGACCAGTTCCATATAATCGTAGATATTTATTTATTATTTGTCTGCACTGTTTTTGTTTTTTGGGGGTCTGGCATCTTGTATAGATTCAAATACGCATGTTTTAGGTAGAGAGAGAACGTGCCCATCCGGATTGATTGAATAAAGCGGTTGTATATTCCAGTTTTGGATGGATACCAAGGCATTATCGTTCCCCTCTCTGGGAAACCAAAAGGCTATTCTATATCTATACAAGACTCATTTGCTCAAAAAATAAAATTTATACCTAGCTGTACACATGGAGGGGAAAGCTACCATTTCACGAGGGTTTGAAACCTGCGGTCATTCATTGCAAAGCAATCTTTGATATCATACTTGTGGCCTGCTTGGCCTTTAACTGCGTCGATTAGGGAAAAAAAAAAAAAAAAAAAAAAAAAAAATCTAAAACCGGAAATGATCCACAGTAGAAAGTCACGGCAAACAGAAACAAGGTTCCAAATTCGAATTCGAATTCGAATCCGAACATTGTCATCTTTTCTGCTGGATTCTGAAATGTTGGTCTGGGTCAAAATATTTTGTGCTTGGTGTTATCGCATCATTGTGAATTTAACCCTAAAATACCTGGTCTCCATCCGGACAGGATACCGAGGACAAAAGCAATTAGAACTTATTTCACTTACACACAAAGGGATGCATGCACGTTGTTTTAAGGGGATATAACAACCACCTTTACAATTCCCCCCAAACCCAACCCTAGATTTGATAAAACCGCCGCGCCGCATATCAACGCCACATTCCCACTTCTAGATCCGTTTTAGACAAAAGTAGCAAAGTTCCATTTGGTTTTGGTGCGTTTTTTTTGTTGACGTAATATACGTACGTAACAAATGGAAATCGTGGGTTTTGTATATTGAGCGTTTTTTGTTTTCTTTTCCTGCATAAACCGTCGATCTAGCAAGTATATACAAGTTTGCGGTCTACACTTTGGTTACAAACCCGAAAAAGTCCGCAGTCATAAGACGTCTTGATTCTGAGGGAAAATGTAAGCACCTCTTCTTTAGACAAAAGAATATGACTCGTTTCATCCTTCGCTATGTTTTTACCACGGCAATTTAAACCCCCCAAAACCCTCTTACAAGGGGGTTTCCGGACTTGGGATTCCGCAATCTCCGATTTGGTCCAATATTAACGATGTACGCACAATGATCATGGCAAAAAATCATAAGATCGGCTTTTCAGCTCATAAGGGCAGCTAGATCTATCTGCAATAATAACAAATTTAAAAATAAAAATAAAAAGCGTCGTGCATATCGTGGAGTGATTGATCAAATATTCCATGCAGATGCACAATACCAAATATAGCGACACCGATTGGGTGGAGACATTTGGGTGCAGTGCAGAAAACCTTAGCAGCAATAGCTAACGGCCCGGTCGAATATTATTGACTATGCATGATTTGACCCGCGCGCTGTATATCCCGCCATTCGGGTTTGATTTCTGCATCTCTTTTTAAGGATATTCTGTCGTGTTCTGGTTTTGGTAGACTACATGGCATGTATCAACTGAATGAAGGGTAGAACCGAACCAAGCCATACCGCAAACAGGTGGTTTGTTTTCTTTTCCTATTCGTGGTATCTACCAATGTATTATTTTAAGGGGGCATTTCGAATCCGGCACAGCGCTTTGTTCCGGATGCGGGGATATATACAAAGTGAAACCGTGTTCCATATATCAAAAAATCAACTCTAGACAATGGGAAATGTTTTACATCTATGATCGTGGGTATACGGTTTGCACGAGACATTCTTTTTATCCTGATTCAGTTTTTGTATTCGATTTCAGTTGTTTTAGCAAATTTGCCTAGTCTCTGACTAGAATTTACAAAAGTCTACTTCTTTTTTGTTTTGTCTGTAGCGCTTGTCGTATCGTAAAAGTCGTATAATCGATGTTGGGTGAGATTCCGGCTTTGTCGTAGGGAAATGAGGCTTTTGCTCAATACGCTACGACGACAGGCATTAAAGGACCAGTATCACCCTTTTTGCTTTTGCTTTTGCTTTTACTTTTACATTAGTACACAAATTCCTCATCAAGCCCTAGGCTGTACCAACTCAAAACAGTTCCAGGCATGACCAACCCCCTAGCCAGGAAACTTCAACAGGTGCTTCTATGCTTCACTTTTCCGCAGGGTTTCTGACAACTGTGCATGTCTCACAATATCAGCGGCGCTCTCTCCCCATATGATCAAGCGCAAACAACGGGACAGGATCGTGATTCGCATTTATCGATCGGGTATCACATATCCTGGTTCGGCACCTGATATCCGGGTTTGTCTAGTGTAGACAAGTGCGTTTGCCACATAACATGTCGTGAAATGTATTTTGGCTGACTGGTATATTCTCACCCTTATTCATCGATCAACCTAAACCCAGTGTATACCTTAGGAGACTTGCAGATATTATCCGACTGGTCACAAAAAATCAGGCATATAGATCGAGTATAGATCTTTTATTCGAGATTGACATACTCTTCAACAAAACATCAAATGCTACAGCAACCAAGGGTTATCCTTCGTCTAGCCAATCTAGTGGGTTTTCTAAGAGGGGTAAACTATGGCCATTGATGATGATAATATTTATTTTTTTTGAACAAATCTTATATCCACAGAAATGGTAACAATTATACGGGTACGGAAACAGAAAAGAGAGTGTCGGATTTGGTTTCTAACTGCATTTTGATTTTTGGATTGTCTAATCTTGGATTTTATCAATCTAGCTGTAGTTTCTCGTATGCATTCTTGAAAATCACCCTGCATGTCTTTTTAGCTAGCAGCTGATCTCCAAGTCTAGTTTTTTTTTTTTTTTTTGGTATTTGCTGACGACAATATACGGAATGAATGCATAAGCAATAAACCCTCATAACCGCCCTCAATATGTTACAAGGAGTTTGAATTAACCGGTCACATTATGCCTGATTGTCTATACGGAAATATTATCGCGAAAAATCTTAGCCAGTAACAACTCCCGATTTCATGGCATTTACCAATTATAGGGAAGCTAGCCGATCCGATCCTCCATCATGATTCCAAGTGAAACATTTATAGATGTGGAATAGAACTATGAATGTTACCACGGTATAATCGTAGAGAACACAGACCCGGTCCATTTCCATATTCCGCGCCAATGGTCGGTTCGCCGGTTAATTCTTTTATCCTTCCCGCCACCCATAACGGACCATGCCGGGATGAGGTTGGATGCACAATATCAGATGGGTCAATGCAGGCTGTTTCAACGGGCAAATGCTCGTCGTGTCGCCGTCGCCGTCGTCTTGTTGTATCAACCGGCGGCTTAGTTTGGGATTCTAAAACTGCGCAGATATATAATTATTTGGCACACGCGCGTCATGTACGTTCGTATGTTACGTACACAGCATATGGACGAACTCTGGGCTGTTTCAGGGGTTAAGACTATTCGTGGTGGCGTTCGTATGCTAACTTGTTACAACTGGGGGTTGTTGTTGTTTCGTTTTTGTGTGAAACATGATGCATTGCAGCAGCTAATAGAAAATTCTGGTTTTATCGATCCCCCTATCCTGTTTGGTCCATGCGCGTTGGTTGAGATATTATAAATTTATTCCGTAGAAATTTTGGGGCAGCGAGGATCGATAATTTTTTTTGTTGAGGAATACCATAGTCCAGGGTTTTTGACATTCGATATAATAAATGAATTCAGATCAACTCTCCCCCTAGGTTCCCCTAGGTTGGGCAGTTAATGAACGATCGCAGGTGTTATATTTTGGTTCTTTGCATGATATTCCAAGTCATAGACACCCAGACTTACGCAGGCAGGGATGTTTTCCGTTGAAATAGCGCATGGCGGGTCACTCACCCGAAAAAAGCGATAGGATTTAATATTATTGTCCATCGCGTGGATTAAACCATGGAACTCCTATAAGTCTAATATTTAATAATAATAAAATTGACGGGGATATTTCTGTAATAATCCCTGTCAAAGTGGGGTTTGTTGCTCTGGATACGACGCCGCGCGGCGCTAGTATAGCCTAGGGGACGCAAGCAAGAGTATTACTGCAGGTTGAACAGCTATAGATGGTTTAAAAATATGACCAGGTTTCAACACATGGTTACCATGATCACAGCATAGTAAAACAAGGGTGAGTTCATGCATTTCGCGTAAAACAGGAGTGGGACGCCGCATCAGCCGCAGTGGTATACTTTTATACGCTTACACCTATACAACCGCTAAATCCAACGCATAAAGTCCATATCTTTTTTATTTAGTTACAAACCCTCCTGGATCCTGGAAATAATTTAACAACCCAGGTTAATACAGGGTTTATCTCGTTCATTTCAAACGTGCGGGGTAGGGGGAAAGTTTATTCAGAAATAAACAATCTCCACTGATCCAAAGTATCATTCTTTTTTCGTCACCAACCAAAAACATACTGGCTCATGAAATTACTCGTTCTTATAGTGGTACCGCTGTTTTTCGTACAATGTGCACTCGCCAACTCATTAACCTGGGAATGGAAGATCACAGACTTGTCAAACCACTACCGACCAAACACTGGCGCAAATAACATCACGTTCCCCATCCGGATCATCCACTGGCCACGGCCTCATCAATGGTACCTTTCCCATCAGTTCAAAATCAAGGGCTGTACCGAAGGGTACATTGGCATCCAACCCATCAATGACGGCATGCAGTTGATGTTCTCATCGTTTGATGCCGGTGTTAAACCCGTCGATACGAACAGATGCTCCAATGGGGCTGGTGGCAAGGCAGGAGTGTCATGTTCCATATATGTGCCAAGGATCACCTCTGGGTTGCTCTACCTGTTGAACGTGGAAGTACAGGGCCATGTATACACGGGCAAGATCATTGACACAAAGACGATGAAGGAGACTGAGATTGGCAAGTGGTCTGTGCCGGACAAGTGCGGCGATATGGAGTTTTCCGCCAGCGGGTTTCTGGAAGAATTCGAGAGGTCCGATTCCTCGGTGCCGTGTGACAAGAAACCAGTCATGCAGTTTGACCTTCAGTCGCCGGTCTACGAGAACGCGGGGAATACGTTCCCGTCTCGTTGTGAAGATATCACTGACAAGGGCAGGTGCAAAGGGATCATGGGATTCAAGTATAGAGAGGATTCAAAGGGGAGTATCAACAGGATTTATAAGATTCTTACCGGGTTTGTCACGGATCACTAGCTAGTATAAATTGTCGTGTCGTAGTTGATATACAGCTCTTTAAACTCGAATATAGGTTAGGGTGCGGCGGCGGCCTGCGGCTCAGGGCTCAGAGAATTTGAACTATTATTATTTACAATTTAATATGATACGGAGCCAACTGCTTTGGCGTGACTTTACTTGGACACCCAATCATCGGATCCGCGCCGGTGATTGTCTTTGGGAAGGCAATCACGTTGCGAATCGACGGGGTGTTACAAACCATCGCGGTCAATCGATCCATCCCGATGGCCAGGCCCGCATGTGGAGGACACCCCGTGGCAAACGCTCGAAGCAAATGTCCAAACAGTTTCTCGCTGTTTTCAATCTTCAACACCTGGTCAAATATGTACCGTTGCAGGTCGACATCGTGGATACGTGTCGACCCGCCGCCGACCTCAACGCCGTTGATGACAAGGTCGTAATGCTGCCCACGTACTGCCAGCGGGGACGTCGATAACTTGTCGTAGTCGGAAGCATGCGCCATTGTGAATGGATGGTGGTTGGTAACAAACCGCGTGTAATCGTAGCTTGGATAGCCCGAACCTGCCGACGACGATGATGATTCGTCTACATCGAGTTCCAGTGGAGTGAATAACGGGAAATCGACGACCCAAGTCGCGACGAAATCCTGATCAGAAACATCCCCACCGTTCTCCTTCTTCTTCAACCGATGTTGATCCGGGAAGGCTTCAATTGCAAGCTGTCGGAACCGCCCAAGTGGTGTTGGATTTTCGTACGATAGATGCTGGCGGTTGCCAATGGCGACGATCTGGCCAGGTTTGTACCCTAGTTTCTGCTTCAACCCGTCGAGGTTGTGGATTTTGGCGATATCTCCGCCGCTAACATCCGTGGAGATTGAAGGCATCCGTTTGTATTGAGCTGGATCATGTAGAATTTCCGCGTCTTGGTCCAATACTACTGCTTCCACCACGGGGAACTCTTCATTAGCCGATTCGGCAAACTCACTCACATTTGTGAATTCAATAGTCGATCTCAAATCCGGCTTATCGATCCCGTATTTCGCAATTGCGTCTTTATAAGTAATATATCCAAACCCTTCTCCACCTTGCACTTCTTTCCCGCTCGCCAAATACAGTCCCTTTTTTGTGCTCCCGAACACCTCCCTGACGACCTTTTCCACGACCTGCCTCACATCCTCGCCATTTGCAAACGCCATTTCCATATCCAGCTGGGTAAACTCATACTGTCTGTCCTGTCTCAAGTCCTCGTCCCGGAAACATTTGGCGATTTGATAGTACCGATGGACCCCACTCGCCATCAACAGCTGCTTATACTGCTGCGGGCTTTGTGGCAACGCATACATCACCCCCTTTTTCCTCGTCGGCACAAGAAACTCTCTAGCCCCTTCAGGTGTCGATTTGAATAGTAGTGGCGTTTCAATCTCGGTAAATTCGAGATCGTCAAGCGCCGCTCGACATGCTCGAACAATCTGCGCCCGGGTCTTCAAATTTTGTTGCAAACTCGGACTGCTTCGAAGTTGCAAATATCTATGCTCTGCAGGCCATTCTTTGGTATCTCCCGTGGTTAATTGCGACCCAACAATGTTAGATGAGTTGAGTATCTGGACGTTATCCACCACCAGATCATTAATAGCCGATCCGTCTCTACTCTCTCGAGATTCCACTACCCCACTCACCGCGATAGCACTCTCTGGTTGCAAGGATTTGAGCAACGGAGGTTCATTTTTATCAACAAGCTGGACTACTTGCCCATTGCTATCTCTTAATCGTCCAAATACAAGATTCTTGCTCATCTTCTTTGGCTTCCGATCAACCCATCCGTTCAACACGGCTGGTTCGCCTGGTTTCAATTCACCAACCACACAACTCGCACGAGGAAATGCAACTATTTATATTAGAATTGGAAAAAAAAAATTAACCACGTTTATGCTTACATTTTTTGAGTGTCCATTCTCTACCAGGCAGCGTAGAATACCGCCTCAAAAGTACCACCCTCGACCTGAAAAGTTGCATTGATCGGAGATCTCTCTCCCAACTTGCACCCACAAACAACACTCTTCATTACAACAAACGCCACCAAATCAAAACTATCACAAATATGGACGGACTACGATTTCTACATGGCGGTGGGATGGCCAATCCACCAGGAGCAGATTCTTCGGTGGTAGATAACTCCGAAACTGTATACATTTCATCTCTCGCTTTGCTGAAAATGCTCAAGCATGGACGAGCCGGTGTTCCAATGGAAGTAATGGGGTTGATGTTGGGTGAATTTGTTGACGAATTCACGGTGCACGTCACAGATGTATTTGCCATGCCTCAGAGTGGTACCGGTGTAAGTGTCGAAGCAGTAGACGATGTGTTCCAGACTAAAATGATGGACATGTTGAAACAAACTGGGCGTGATGAAATGGTCGTGGGATGGTATCACTCACATCCTGGGTTTGGTTGTTGGTTATCCTCAGTCGATATTAACACTCAACAATCATTCGAACAATTAAATCAACGTGCAGTGGCTGTGGTAGTCGACCCGATTCAATCTGTCAAGGGTAAAGTCGTGTTGGATGCGTTTAGATTGATTAATACCACCTCGGTGATGATGGGTCAAGAACCTCGACAAACCACATCAAACATTGGTCATTTGAACAAGCCATCTATTCAAGCATTGATCCATGGATTAAACCGGCATTATTATTCCATTGCTACAAATTACAAAAAGACTCCATTGGAAGAGCAAATGCTGCTCAACTTGCACAAGAAGGAATGGTCTTCTGGATTGCAAATCAACGATTATTCTGCACATGAACATGATAATCTGGAATCTGTCACTCAAATGGTCAAGCTTGCTGAGCAGTATACTCAGCGGGTGAAGGAAGAAAAAGAATTATCGGATGATCAACTCAAGACTCGGTACGTGGGTAAACAAGATCCAAAGAAACATTTGGAAGAAACTGTTGATGAGCGAATGGAGGAGAATATTGTGTCCTTGTTGGCGGGTAATGTTAATAACGTATCGTTTCATTAAATAATAGAATATGTATTAAAGATATCTGTTTTTTTATTATTGTTATTACTTTTACACACGGTTCCAAATTATTATAGTCTTGTCAGCACTTGCAGAAACGATTTTATCACTACCATTGCAATCAACACAGAACACAGTATCCGTGTGTTTTTCAAGGGTACTGATCTGAGTTTTTGTTTGAATATCCCATATTCCAATGCGGCTTCCGTAAGCTTGGATGATGTGCTTACCGTCTATAAACCCTGCACACCTCGGAATTCTGTCATCGTCTGGTTGATGTTCATCCTGCCAAATTTCATAAGTCTTGGAGCATTTATTCTGCAGACAACTCCACAACCTCGTCTTGCCGTCTGCAGAACACGACAGGAGATACTTCCCATTCGGACTGAACGTCATATGCATGATCGGCACTTTATCTGGGGTGATGAACGTATGTAAACATTGGCCGGATCCACTATCCCAGATCCGGATCAATCCATCATGGCCTGACGATGCAAGCACAGTGCCATCTGGCGAGAATCGAACTGAGGAGATTGGGTCGGCATGTGCTTGAAGAGTCTTTTGCGCCGCCGCCGAAATCACCGACCAAATGATCACGTTTTCATCGGAGCTTCCTGTGGCGACCATATTGCCCTTTTTGTTGAAATCAATGCTGGTAACGTAATGGGTGTGGCCGTCTTGAATCTCTCGAAGGCATTCTCCAGATAGCGCGTTCCACAGTCGAATCGACTTGTCGTCGGATACCGTACCGACAGTGAGTGAGTCTCCACTCCATGCGATTTCGGATATTCCTCGAGTGTGTCCTTCCAGCTGTTGAACGAATTCCCCAGTCTTTGCGTCCCAGATTTTGGCGATCGTGTCGTCAGCTACATGAGGTTAGTGGGGATACCTGAGAAGACAACTTACACGCGCTCGCAATATATCGACCGTCTGGACTGAACCTAGCACAGGTAACAGCATGCATATGTCCTTTTAATACCATTGCTGGCTTGAACATTGGAGTTGTAGTTGTAGTCTTACTCGAACCCGAACTCGTGCCATTTTCTACGCGGCGTCGCTTTGATTCGTGAGATTCTGTCATGTCGATGGACGATGTTCCCAACCCGCCTCCGACACTCTTTACCACTCCATCGCCACCAATACAACAATGGTATGATAAAATCCTCGAAGTGTATCATAACTAACAAAAAACAGACCAAATTCATTCCTTCATCTGGCGCTCCAGAACACATCACATCGACCAGCTTCGGCGATGGATCGCCTTCCGTCAACCAGATTCCAGACACTCTACGAAACGGTGGCCATGTTTCAATTGCGTCTCAACTCAACAGCAAGCATCCACTACAACAGCGGTTAGAAAAATGGGACGAGACTCAGCAAGAGTACAATATGCAATCTCTTCGACGGTTATACGGGTCTGGAGAACCAATCCGACGGGCCATGGAACTCAAGATTTGCGAAATGACCGCTCCAACAAGTCTAATCGCGGGAAACTCTTCAAGCAACATTCACAAGTCTATTCTATTGAACAAGGAATACAGTTTGGACTGGGAAGATGTATATGATGATGCTGCTCCAGTCACTGATGTTCATACCGCCATGGATAAACAAATGGGTTTGTAGAACGAAAAGTTTATATATATATATATAAATTAGTTTAATCTTTATACATTGGGTTTCTTTTCCCATACTTGGATATAAGCTTCACTCAGCACCAGTAGTTCATGAGGAACCGAATCGATGACAAGATCTTGGATTTCTGTGTATTTATCTCTTGACTTGTCGAGTAATTGCACCTTGTACGCGAGGTTTCCCGGACCGGCACTGGAATCAATCACAATATTAGCCACAAGTTGGTAAGTTGAATTTGCATCAACTTGCAACAATCTTGGATTGAAATTGACCACAGTCTGGTTCCTTTCGTCAGATGCAAACCGTTTGATATGGAAAACAAGATACGGTGGCGTTCGATCCAGCGTGTAAGGGTCACCATGTCTATACTTTTGAAGCAGCTCGGTCAATGCAATCTGAGGAACCTCTTTTTCCCGTTCTTCTTCTTTGAACAACGGCATTTCTGGCAAGTCCAATGCCAAGAACATGAACGGGATATTCTTCTCTTTACTCTTCAATTGTCCTTGGAAAATATTGTGTATAATGCTTGATTGACTTTTGGACCTGGACCCACCCACAGCCACATGCAATTGGTTCAAAAACCAGTTGAAGAATGCAAACGGGTCTTGCTGTGTCATTGGTGTGAATTTCTTCTTTGACATGATCGATATAGTCTCTAATAGCTCCTGCGGCGATACGTGAGGCTTAAACGCCCGTGGATTCCACGTTTTCCTCACCAACAGGCTCAGTTTCTGCGCCAATTCCGACTTGAATGTAGGTTCAAGCATAAGGTAGTTTCTCAAAGGCTTGATATGCGCTAGAGCCTGTACAACCACATTGACATAATCATTCTGTTTGATATTGTTCAGCCCGACAAACCCTGGCGTGTACTTTTTACGCCACAAATCCTGCGCTTCCACAGGAATCTTATCCAATTGTGTAACCTCTTGTTTCGTATACACCGGGTTGACCACATATTTAATATCATCTAGCGTCGCCGATTTCACTTCATATCCTTCTGGAAGTACATACACTTTGAGGGTATCCAGGTTCATAAACACATGGTGATCCCAGTCCACGCTGTGCAAATAAGCATAAGAGCTTTTGCCCCTTCCTTGATAGTATTTCCCACACGTCAAACACGCGTATACATTGTTATTAGATAGAGACACGCTGCATAGCTTTTCAAAATCAAAATCAAGCTTCTTCCGATCAACCGTCTCCAGATACAATAGTTCTAACTTTGGCTCCGCTTGTTTATGGTTATTATCCAAAATACTCCTATTCAAATCTTCATCTTCATCACTCTCATCATTAACAACTTTCTGCCTTTTGACTCTCTGTTGCTGCTCTTCGTCGTCCATAATCTGTTTGATGATTTACCCTCTTTGTCCCATTCGCGAAAAACCCGCCCAGAAACCAAAGCCACTCAAAACAAAAAAAAAAAAAAAAAAAAATTGCGAGTCCAAGCGCCAACTTGGTTTGCGGGAGAGTGCGATTTTTCGATTTTTTTTTTCTCCTTCTCGTTATTCGCTCCACATCGAATATTAATATCGGATTCAATTCAATTGTTAACTAGCATATCAATTATTTCACATCGCCACATAAAAATGTCGCAATCTACATTGTCATTTGGTCCTGAATGGTAAGTTTTATTCCAAATTTTCAGGTGAAAAAAAAAAAGGTTTTGCCTTGGAGTCAACTGCATATATATATATTTTTTGCGAGTCGGCAAAATTTTTGTGATGGTCCATTCAGAAACACTTTATTTCAGCCAAACCAAATCACCCATCAAAGCCCATAACTAACTCAACCGCTTAGGATGCGTTCAAATACAACCTCAACCTCAAATACTACGAAGAAAACTCCCTCGACAGAAGATCTTAAAGGATCTGGTGGTGGATGGGCTGGAATAGCAGCAGCAGGCGGATCAGTATCAGGATCACACACTAGAGGTCACTCTTCTACTACTACATCTTCATCTTCTGTACCATTTCATAAATCGGCAAAAGCTACTACAGTATCAGAAGACACTCCGTCGCAACCAGTATTGAATAACGAAGGTGGGAAAAAGTATTCTGCGGAGGAAATGATTGAAATTTGGCATAAGATGAATACCAATAATCATTTTCGATCTTCGGGAAGGTCTCGGTCAGACTTGTTTTATTCTGTAATGCCAAACCAGCCTGCAAACATTGCGAATGAGAAGAAAGAGGAAGATCAACCGGCTTCAGGTATTGCTCCAATCAGTAGTACAACGACAGCTCCTGGGACCACCACTGCTCCAAGCGCAAGTGCAAATGCAAGTACAGAATTCCTCGGAGGTGGGTTGGCACCAGGCGGTGGAACTAGTGCTAGTAATTCATGGAATGCATTCGGTCAACCAGGGTTGCATCATATGTCATCCAATCCGGATTTGGCCAAGGCAGGTGGATTCTTTGATTCGCATGTACCACCTGGCGGCGGCAGTGGTTTGGGGACATCGACTCCACCACCACCACCGGGGATTGGATCGTTAGTTTATCCAGAACAGATCAATTGGATGTATAAAGACCCAACCGGGACTGAATACGGCCCGTTCAACGGAAGAATGATGCATGAATGGTTTGTTGCGGGGTGGTTGCAAGAAACATTATTGATCCGACGGGCTGAAGAGACGGAATATACAACTTTGAGGAATTTCAAGGAACGGGTGAATACGCAATTGGAACCATTTATTGTGCCTTTGCCAGCGTTTGATGCGAATGCTGCTGCCCCGGTCGACGATTTTAGACGTGGTGTAGCTGGAGCTACTGGTGGAGATGCGTTTGGACATGGGTTGAGACCAGGTCCATTGACTAATCAATTCGCTGGATTGCAGTTGCAACAGGGCAATTGGTTACAATCGCCAGTGTCTTCCCCATGGTCGTCTCAATCTCAGCTATTCCCTCAATCACCTCTTCAACATCCACAGTTGCAACAACAACACCAGCAGATGCAGCAATTGCAACATCTGCAGCAGCAACAACGACAGTTGCAACAACAACAGCAGTCTATGTTCTCTGGCTTAGGAGGACAAGGTGTTGCTCAACCATCAGATCCAGTATGGACTGGGACTGACCAGGAAGTTCAATCGCCGTTGAATGCTCCTGGTTCAATCATCCCTCCAGTGAGTACTTCACCAACCGACCAACCAAAACCAATTTCCCCAATGGTGCAGCAAGAAACTTCACCGGGTACTCAACAGTCCCATTCTCCATCTCCAATCCAACCGCAATATCAAAATCAAAATCAAGCGCAAGCGCAAGATCGAACATCGGAACCTGCGCCAAATCAACAAGTACCATCACAATCTGAACAAAAGAAGAAGAAGGAAAAGAAGGTTCGACTGGCAGAACAACACCACGAAGCTGAGATCCCGGCAGCAGAAACCTCAACTCAATCTGGTCCCGCCCCGGAAGCCGTTGCAGCTGCCGTCGCCGCCGTTGAAAACCAAAGTCAAAATACTGCTGCCGAGCCGCAGTCTCCTGCAGCAAAACCAGCATTGGCACCATGGGCCAAGCCACAAGCTCCAGTGAAAAAGCCATCTGCTCCATCTTTGAAAGAAATTCAAGAAAGAGAAGCTGCGGAACGAAAGTCTCGAATGGCCCAACAACAACAGCAGCAACAAGCGTCGCTGTTGCAACAAGCAGCCGCATTGCAACAAGTTGCCAACAAATCTGGCGGTCCAGCTTTACCGTCTACTGCAAACTGGGCAGCATCATCTGGTGGTTCATCTGGGAATCAAACCAGGACTTTGGCTCAGATTCAACAGGAAGAAGCTGCATCCGCTGCAAAGAAGAAGCCAGTTCCACAGACTACTGCATCCGCTGTAAAGTCTTCATATGCTGGAATTGCGTCCCCAGGGCAATCTTCTGTTGGCAGAGCAAGCTCGAATTCACCACCAGGTGTAGCATCAGCTTGGACGACTGTTGGTGCAGGTGGACGAAAGTCTCAACCAATTGCAACACCGCCACCTAATGCGACAGTTAAGCGTGTGGTATCCACTGCCACTGCAACTACTACCGCTCCTGCTACTGCAGCTCCTACTGCAACCCCAGTAGCCAAAAAGTCTTCTGGTGAAGAGTTCTTGAATTGGTGCAAATCATCAATCACCGATATCAACCCAGGAGTCAACCAAACTGAAATGCTTTCAATGCTGCTTTCTCTTCCAGCGGTTGCAGATTCCAAGGAAATTATTGCTGATACTATTTACGCCAATTCTCAAACTATGGATGGTCGACGGTTTGCTGAAGAATTCATCAAACGTCGAAAACAAGCCGATAGTGAGGCTCCATCAGGCGCTGAATCCTGGAGTGAAGCTTTACAGCGTCAAGCTGCCAACTCGTCCGAGCCAAATAATGGCGGATGGAATGCGTCATTCAAGGTTGTTACCAAGAAGAAGAATAGAAGGGCTTAAAAAGAAGGGGGGAATGAGAATGTAACGATTTACCAGGATTTTTTTTTTATTTTTTTTATTTTTTTTTTATAAATACCTGATTCATGTATATAGATATAAAAAAACGACGACGCATACTACTTTTCGATTTTACTTTGTAAGCTCTTCCAGGCTTGATTTCCGCGTTCGTTCCCATGCTTCTCTGTATTCACTTTGCTGTTTAGGGAATTCCGCCATTCGTTTTCGAATCGCTTCGTTTTGAGTGACTTCAGTTGCAGTTTGAAACAATTGTTGCGACCAGCCTTTTTGCAATTCTTCAGCTTCTTGAGCAATTTCATTCAATTCCAATTCGACTAACTTTTCAGACGTGGAAAACCGGATCCAAATTTCATCACCTACCGATCCTCTTTGATGCAAGTTGGTGAGCACTTGTTTGCCCTCACGCATTCGAATATACTGTCGTAGATCCTCCGCGGCCCAACGGATCAATGCTGCTTTCATCATCTTTTCTGGAACCTTTTGTTCAGTGTCTTCTTTCAGTGACAAATACAGCTCCTTGGCAAAGTTATTAGGGTACCATGGTTCAGTATTGACCAGGTCTCTCATCTTTCTCTTACGGTAGACTGACGAGAACACCACCAACGCGGTGATAAGGACACCGACGTAGAATATCGGCGTAAAAACTGATACGCTTTGTGCCATGGTTTAAGACGGTGGTGGGGGATGAGGATGTTGTTGAGAGGACACGTTTGGGTGGAATTTTGCACGCGGGTTGAGAGAGTGAGAGGGCGCACTTTTTTTTTTTTTTTTTTTCTCTTTGGGAGCATCGCCATATGCGAGGTTGAATGGATTGTGTGTTGATCTCGTAAGAAATGGAGTGATGAAAAGTACATGAAACGTGAATTCGGGACTTTCAGTCTATTGAGATAATTGTTCTGGGTGGTTGGATTAGATGATTGACATGTTGGTAGTAATTGGTGGACTGGCTCATCGCGGCTGATGCCAAGAAAATGTGAAGACACGAATATATCCAAGCCAATAAGTCTATGCGCTTCGTTCATTCTCATCTATATAGCGGTATATCTCGAGTTTGGCCGTGTTGGGTTGAAAGTAGACCTAGCACTGCACAATTAGACGCCATGTTGGTATGCGGGATCCTGAGCCGCACCAAACCACCACAACTTTTTTAAGGACACCCCAGAAAGCAAAACTTGGAAAACCCGAGATAAGTTGGAAATGCACTTACTTCCATGTCTTATATAACGAGTCCGATAATCCACTGCGAACTTTTGGCTGGATCGCAGGATTTCTCCTGGACGTAAACAGTTGCGGTGAATGTGGAAGCTCTCTCAACACTACAGCCACCGACCATAGAAACAGCGAGCCGATTATCTTATTCTATCGAATTCATGCACTTGAATTCGTTGAAACATGTTTGTTGCAGAATTCCTCTGCCATCGCCATCGCCATCGCCACCGCCAGTCACCGCACCCACTAGCGCCACAAACAATGGCCCAAAAATTCAAATATCGAATCCAAGCATCGAAAAGCCTAATTACAAAATCTGACTGATTTGCCACTTTAACAACCAATTGTGGCAACTAACGTCTTTAGTTTGATTCTTCTTCCCCCGATTTGGGAGAAATCTCTTTCTCCCACACACAACTATTCGCCACAAAGCATGATGGTATGTACTCCGTCTATTGAAACGACCACCTAACATACCTCCAGATTATCCGATTTCGATCCAAAGATGGCATGTACCGTGTGACGGTGAATGACAAGGAAGATTTTGAAATCGCCTTGAAAAATGTACAGTACCATTCGTCCAAACAAACAACGATACTAACCTTGTACAGCTTGTTGAACAATTGCCAAATACAGATCCGAAGCGATTGCAAATATCTACAGGGCCCAACGACGAAACCCGACCAGCTGCTGATTTATGCGGTCGGTCAGCTGGTGACCTGGGGTTGAAGCATGGCGATCTGTTGTTTGCCACATATCCTGACTTGTCTGATGAGACAATGGGCGATATCACTGCGACAACAACAACAACAACCACAACAACCAAAACAAATTCAAAGACACCGAATACGGCCCAGGAAATGTTTGAAAATGTCAAGCAAACGGCAGTAGACGACGAATTGGAGAAACTAGACGGCAAGATTAAACGGCCAAGAGATCATAAAATGTGTCGACACGGTGATAAAGGCATGTGCGATTATTGTATGCCATTGGAACCATTTGATAAAGGATATCTTGAAGAAAACAAAATCAAGCATACCTCTTTCCACGCTCATCTTAAAGAACTCAATGCCGATCGGAACAAGACTGGATCATCAAGCTCTTATATGGCGCCGCTTAGTGACCCAGATTACACTGTGGACAAGCATTGTTCAAGTGGACATGAACCATGGCCGGAGGGAATTTGCACTCATTGTCAACCATCAGCTATTACACTTCAACAACAGTCATACAGAATGGTAGATCATGTTGAATTTGCGAATCCTTCGATTATTAACACATTTATTGATGCATGGAGACAAAGCGGGGCTCAACGAATTGGATATTTATATGGCAAGTATGAAAAGTATGATACTATTCCGCTAGGGATTAAAGCTGTGGTGGAAGCGGTTTACGAGCCACCACAGCACGACGAGACAGACGGCGTTAGTTTAACATTGCCATGGGCAGAAGAAGAACAGATTGACAAGTTGGCAGAAGCATGTGGATTGCAAAAAGTCGGAGTGATCTATACGGATTTGGTGGATGCTGGTAAAGGCGATGGTAGTGTAATTTGCAAGCGACATGTGGATTCATACTTTTTGTCGTCATTGGAAATTCACTTTGCGGCTGAACTGCAACGAAAGAATCCAAATCCATGCCGATGGAGTGATAATGGACATTTCTCGTCAAAGTTTGTTTCTTGTGTCATTTCGGGTAATAAGAATGGAGAGATTGACATTTCGTCGTATCAGGTGAGTACATCTGCAGAAGCAATGGTCAAGGCTGATTTGATCGAGCCGTCTGCTAATCCATCGGTAATGCGAGTGAAGGAGGCGACAAAGACACGGTTTGTCCCAGAAGTATTTTACAAGCGAATCAATGAGTATCAACGAGCTGTGAATGAAAATGCCAAACCGGCATTCCCTGTGGAGTATCTTTTGGTAACATTAACCCATGGGTTCCCAGACGATCCAAAACCGGCATTTTCATCAGAGCCTGGAAGTTTCCCAGTGGAGAACCGGGGTTACTTGGGTACATTGCAAGATTTCCAAGCTTTGGGCAAACATCTTGGGTTGGATAAAGGACCAGATGCAACAACATTGGATGCGATTTCGGATTTCCATTTGCTGGCGTATATTTTATCGTTGAGTATTTTGAGTACCGAAGAGGAAAAACTACTGGTAAAAACGGCAAAATCTGGAGAAGTCCAAGATGGGTATCAATTGTTGCAGTCTTCTGGTTGGCAGACTCTATTGACGATTATCCGGGAATCCACTTAGTTGATTTTGGGGGGAGAGATCTACAGTGCGGCTCAGGTTATCGTGGCCCCGCCGTCCCTGCAAGATGATATATCGCTTTATTGATAAGCTAAAGCCCTTTTTAAAATAAATAATAAGCTGTAGAATGTATACCAAAATATAAAAGTCACATCTACTATATGCAAATAACAAGTTCCAAGAAAAAAAAAAAGAAAAAAAAAAGAAAAAATAAAATAAAAAAATAACAGAAACATGCCAAGTTGAAAAGGAAAAGGTTCTCGAAACTTCCCGAACAAGCACCGTGACCAAAACTACGCCTGAAAATTTTCCGGAATCTTCGCCCCGGTTAAATGGTGCACAAATTTTCCACCTTTTGTCTTGTTAACATTTTCGTTATTACTATTTTTTTTTTCTTTATTTAAAATCAACCCTCTCTCGCCGGTTTTTTTGAAAAACATTTAACAAATAATAAAAAAAGAAAAAGATGAGTGTTCCGTTCGGTATTGATTTCGGTACTTATTCCAGTGTTATCGGTGTTGCACGAAACCGAGGTATCGATATTGTGGTTAATGAAGTTTCAAATCGAGCCACTCCATCCAAGGTTGGGTTTGGTATGAAGAGCCGATTTTTGGGTGAACAAGCCAAATCTCAAGAAATCTCCAACTTGAAGAACACAGTCGGTTCTTTGAAAGAACTGTTAGGACGAACTTCGGATGATCCAAACGTCGAGACTGAAAAACAATACAATACCGCTCAAATTTGTGATGTTGATGGCCAGGCTGGTGTCCAGGTCCGGTACCAAGGTGAAGTAACCAAGTTCAACAATGTCCAGCTGGCCGCCATGTACCTAAACAAATTGCGACAAACCGTCGTCGCCGACTGTAAAGCTAATGTCACTGACGTGGTCTTGGCCGTCCCAGTTTGGTTTTCTGAAGCTCAACGACGAGCTGCCCAAGATGCGGCTATTATTTCTGGAATGAACCCAGTTCGAATCGTAAACGACTGTACTGCTGCTGCCGTTGGGTACGGTGTTTTCAAGAATGCTGAATTACCAGAAGAAGGTTCCCGAAAGGTGGCAATTGTCGACATTGGTCACGGTTCTGTTTCTGTTACCATTGCTGGTTTCAAGAAGGGTGAGCTGAAGGTTCTCGGTACCGCTTATGATAAGGACTTTGGTGGACGCGTTTTGGATATGGCCATTGCCAACCACTTTGCTGAAGAATTCAAGAGCAAGTACAAGATTGATGTCACATCTAATCCAAAAGCCTTTTGCCGAGTGTTGGCTGGTGCCGAACGATTGAAGAAGATTTTGTCTGCAAACACTTCTGCTCCATTCTCTGTTGAATCTGTCATGGACGATATCGATGTTTCTTCTTCCTTGAGTCGAGATACTTTGGAAGAATTCATCCAACCACATTTGGATGGTCTCACCATTCCAGTTGAAGCTGCATTGAAGGAAGCTGGTTTGACTGCCAAGGATTTGGACTTTGTTGAAGTCATTGGTGGTACTTCCCGTGTCCCATCTATCAAGGCCAAGCTTATTGAAATCTTTGGCAAGCCATTGTCTACTACTTTGAACCAAGATGAAGCGGTTGCCCGAGGTGCTGCTTTTATCTGTGCCATTCACTCTCCAACTGTTCGAGTTCGACCATTCAAGTTTGAAGACTTGAACCGATTCTCTGTCACTTACTCCTGGGAACCAGTTGATGGTGAAGATGTTTCTGAAATGGAAGTTTTCCCATCTGGGGGTACTTTCCCAAACACCAAGGTGATCACCTTGTTCCGAGCAAATGACTTTGAATTGCAAGCTCGATACACCTCCCCAGAAACTCTACCATCCGGTGTCAACTCTTGGATTGGTAAATGGACTATCAAGGGCGTCAAGGCAAATGCTGCTGGTGAACCAGTTGCTGTCAAGTGCAAGTTGAGACAAGATCCATCTGGGTTGTATACTGTCGAATCTGCGTACACTGCTGAAGAACAAGAATTCGAAGAACCAGTTGAAGGATCTACTCCAGAAGATGAAGAACCAAAGACCAAGACTGTCAAGAAATGGGTCAAGAAGGACAATTTGGAGATTGACTACGTCAACCTTGGCTTGGACGAAGCCGCTCGAAACGCATTGCTTGAAAAGGAAGCACAAATGACTGCTGATGACAAGCTTGTCGCTGATACTGAAGACCGAAAGAATGCATTGGAAGAGTACATTTATAGCATTCGAAGCAAGATTGAAGACGAATATGCTGCATTCGCCAATGACGATGAAAAGAAGCGAATTCGAGAAAAGTCTGAAGCTGCTGAAGAATGGTTGTACGATGACGGTGAAGACGCCTCCAAAGCTCAATACATTGCCAAGTATGAAGAATTGGCTGCATTGGGTAACTTGGTTCGAGGTCGATATATGGCCAAGATTGAAGAAGAACGTCAAGCCAAGCGAGCCGCAGAAGAAGCTGAAGCTCAACGAAAGATGGCTCAAAAGATTCAAGCTGACAAGGCTGCTCGAGAAGCTGAACAGGCAAAGAAGGCTGAAGAAGAAGCCAAGAACCCAAAGCCAGAAGATGTTGATGGAGACGTGGAAATGACTGAAACTGCCTAATTATGATACAAAAAAAAAGAACCAGTTACAGAGATCAGAGCGTACTATTTGGCTTACCTTCTTTTATTTTATTTTTTTTAGACGCGTGTTCTTATAGGTAATAAATAGAAAAAAAAAAAAAATGAGAACTTTTTTATTCGGATAAAAAAATAATTTATTCTTTACTTAACGGATATATGTAGCATCGATTTGTTGCAGTGTTGGACCAAGCGCGAGCCGCACCTTGTTTCGGTATGTGACTTTATTATTCCTCTGCAGCGGGGTCATTTCAAAGTATACTGTATGCAGTTGTGGCAAATGCTTGAGTTCTTTTTCAATGTTGTTGAAATCGTCGAGTTTATTGCCAGATGCCCAAAGCTCTTCAAGGTTTTCCAAGTGTGACAGCCCAGACAGCTTTTCAATGAAATTCGATGAAATGTCAATAGTGTCGAGCTTGGTATTATTATCCAGCCCTTCAATCTCGGTGATACCATTGTGCGAGATATACAGCTGTTCAAGATCATGCAGTTCTTCCAATCCTTCAAGTTTGGTGAGCCGGTTGCTTTGAATCGACAGAATTTTGAGCTTTTTCAAAGCCGAAAGGTTTTGCAGCTTTGTGATTTTATTCTTGCCGAGCCACAGTTCTTCCAAATTCACCAAAGTATCCAGGTTTTCAATCTCGCGGATTCTATTTGCACCCAGTTCCAAGCTAGTTAGTCCTGTGAGTTTCTCCAGCCCTTGGATTTTGGAAATGTTATTCTGACAAAGGTACAAAGTCTTGAGTCCCGTGAGGTGGTCGATATGTTTGATATGCTTGATTTTGTTGAAACTAAAGTCCAACGTATGCATTGCTGGGGTGAATTGCGCCACATGGTGGATATGAGAGATCCGGTTGTCATAAAGAACCAGCTCTTCCAATGTATCGGGCAGATCTTCCAACCCATTACACGATGAAATCAGGTTCTGTCGGAAAGATGCACTGATAAGCTTAGGTAACCGAGTCATGCCTAATGCCGGTAAGGACCGGATCTTGAGGTGTGAAAGATCAAGTTCTGTGGCATCAGATGGGATATCGTCCAGCAAGTCTTCATCATTGGCGAGAACTTCTCCTGGGATTTCTTCGCCATCCGGATTCGGTACACTAGCAACGGCTTGTTCATCTTCATGATGACTATTTGTATCTGATACTTCGGAATTCGTATCCTCGTTGTATTGTTGCTGCTCTTCGTTTGTCATATTTGGTAGTAGTTGTAAAAGTGGTGAAGCAGCCAAGTCCCAGCTGATACGCGTGGAGATGGAAAGGAAAAAAAAAAAAAAAATATTAAGAAGGTACGAGGCCGTTTTTTGAAATCACAAAAAAAAAGTTTCCTTTATATATTACATTTACACTAAACTAAAAAAAAAACATAAAATCTTTCTCAAAATTTTCGAGTTTAGTGGGCTAGAAGACTGTTAGATCTGGTAATTTAGTTAGTTATCACATACCTTCTGGTTGACCGAGGATATATTCCACAGCATTGTCAACAGATTTGATTTCATCAGATTGAGCACTAAATAATGGGTTAGTTTCACGCTAGATTGCAAATATCAACATACTCTGGAATTTCAATGCCGAATTCTTCTTCAATAGCAACAACAACTTCTACAGTGTCGAGACTGTCGAGGCCCAAATCGGTGGCAAAGTTTGCAGTTGGGGTAATCTAAACATGTTAGCTCATCCCATCAGAATCCATCTTCCTCCATTCATACCTTGGTAGAATCTTGAACCTATACCAAAATGTTAGCAATAATCCTCCAAAAAAAACAAAAACAACCGTCCCACCAGTTTTTTAAACATACCTTGTCAAAAGATCGGAAAACGTCCATAATTCGCTTTTCGACTTCTTGCTTGGACAAATGCGTAGCTTGGGAATATTGTCGAACAAACATTGGCACAGCCAAACGTGGTTGAACTTGTGGTCGGATGGTAGATGCCATGGCTCGTGCGGCCATGGATCGAGTGGCGGTTCGCATAGCAAATTGTCTCAACATTGTTCGGGGTTGTGTTGTTTCGTCGTCGTCTATTAAAGAAAAACTATGTGATAGATTTCAAATGTGGTGAAAGATTTTACTTGCAGCCAATTGGCTGCCCTCCCAATTACTACGCGGGGATCTAACAAAGTCGGCTTGTCCCGGGTAAAAATAACCAAAAAAAAAAAAAAAAAAAAAATGCAATGCGCGCGCCCAACCACGAACACCGCCGCACGAGGCGCGCTTACTTTAGTCATAAAAAATTTCAAATTTCTCTCTCTATACAAAAAAAATATATATATTAAACTAATGTTCATTAAAATCCACTTGGACTTTGATAATGTCCATACCGGCCATTTCCTCCACTAGATGCCATCGGGAATGTAGTGTCCTGTTTCGACCAATCGGTCGATTCCTTACGCATTGGGGTACCAGCATGAGCTGCTGGTACTCCAAACAGCGCCGGAGACTTTGGAAGCGGTGGCAGGTTTCCTCCTACTTGGTTTCTTGAAGGAACCGTTGGTGCGCTTGAGGAGACGTTCTCATTGCTCCCATCGGTACGGTCACTAGACATGGATCCTCGTCGAATCGACCCGTTGGAACCTCCATGCAATGTAGACATGCTCGCAGCCGCAGACATCGTGGTTGAGCCTAATGACGGGGAATAGCTTGACCCACTATAGTTCGGCCCGCCATAGTTCGACATTAGTGGGTGAGAATCAAGCTGCCGAGAAGAAGAAGTAGGAGGAGTACCAAATCCACCGTAATCAACAGAAGATTGCGGTGGTGTACCACTGCTACTTGAAGCGTTTGGTGTGTGTGGCGATGGCTTTTGTGGACTGTTAGCACCAGATCCGTTGGTCAAAGCTGGCGACTGCGTAGGAGGATACATGCCCATTCTTGACGAAGGCAATTCCGGAGATTGTGAAGCTGTAGATGACGGCGGCATTGGGGAGTACATTTCTTGTCGTGATTCTTGTCGCGACATTACTCCTTGTCTGGCTTTTTCATAGTTATCGCCGCTTCCAATCACTGCCAATTCTTGTACAAAGTTTCGCTGGAACAATTGGGTCAAACTTTCATGCAATGGTTTCAATGCAGACGGGACAACTCGCCCATGAATTGTCAAACATCGTTGAATAGCAGATGCATAATCCAAAAATGCGAGCTCCAATTGGCCCACCAAAGCTGCCGAGGCTGGATCTTCCTTCAGTGTATCATCTTCCAAAAACGCTCGATAGATTTGAATACCTCCATTAACTGGAGAATCCACAGAACCAGACAAGATCAAATCAAGCTTGGATACTGTGCCCTGGTCAGCCTTGTTTGTTCGGAACAGGAGCTCCAAATCCAACAAATCAGTAGTCTTGTTCTCCATCAAATGCAATGCATTTTCCAAAGGAGATAGCTTAATCACAGAAACTTGCTTGACTTCAGACCGCTTGACAATAGTAGGGAATGCTTGATAGGTTTCGTACAGTGTCTTTTCAACCCACAAATCCAATGGAGATGTGTTACCTGCCATCGGCCGTGAATAAGAAAAGTACCGCATATTCATCCGAGTGAGATAGTCCTTCGCACCTGCAGATGTAGCCGGCAATCCTTGTACAGTTCCACGGATATCATGCTCTGGCTGTACTGTAGACACATACAAGAATTGCCCCTCACTCTTGGCATCAATTTCCTTGGATACAATGTTAGCTCCAGGATAAATCTTGTGCAGACGTTCATGGATACTCTCCAACTTTTCCCATGCGGTTCCTTCAAAGATAAATTGTCTGTTCCGCAATGACCGTGGGAACCCAATACCAATATAAGCCACTCGGAAATACTGCGGCGCCAGCCGCTCAACATTCTCCACACTATCGTACAACTTGGCCAAAATCCGCGTTGCGCTAGCCAATTTCTTGAAATCAAATGATACACTTTCATAAGCAGCAATGAGCTCCTTGGTAGCGCCAATTGCTTGCTCAAACGCCTTGCCACGGCTGAAACTTTGAATAATATCCTCATACAAAGCTTCTTTTCGTTCAAAACTGCTTTGAGCTGGGAAAGTTGGATGGTCACTTGGTTCAAGTTTAATATCATATGACCATTCATAAGCCGATGCCAATAGCTTGAGTGCCAACCCAGTCTGAGTATAGTTCAGTTTAGATCGGTTCCATTGAGCAATATCATTGACATATCGCGAGAAAATTTCCACCCTGTCAATATCCTTCAAAAAGTTTAGAACATTCAATGCATGGAAAATTCGGTCATCATTAAAGGCATCACCAGGTGGAATATTATACAAGTCCAGCAGCAAATCCAAGAATTCTTCCACATCATCCATCAACCGTGAAATGGCTGGATATGCTTCATCTTCATGGTCGATTCGACATTCTCGCAAGAACCGGCTAAACGACTTCTTTTCAAATGTTTCTGGCAAATAAGTTCGTGATTGGAAAATATCGTCCAAAGATGCAATCATTTCTCGTTGCAACCCAGTCAAGTCCTCATTCAAATTCCATTCACTAATAATCATGGTTTGCAAGATTTGCACGGCAACATCTTGAACAGCAGGATGTCTTACCAGACACAAGTTCAACACTTCACGAACCAAACTGGTTTCACCACCAAACATTTGCACTTGATATCCTCCAAACACCTCCAAATCAAATCTGGTACGATCTTCAGCACTAGCTGGCCAGCCAATTGCATTCCAGACGTCCTTCAGTAGCTCCACTGCTCTGCCTCGAATATCATGGGTAATCTTCCAGATTGCAGTTCGTTTTTGTTCTGGCAAATGCTCCACTGCAATGGCTTCAGAACTGGCCAACTTCAAAATGCAGCTCAAAAAGTTATGCCACAGACCGGAATTGAAATCCTCTGCATTGTCAGGAGCTGGAATAAACCGAGCTTTCATTAGTGAACTTAGATAATCCAAGCACCCAAGAACCGTTTCATGATGGACTGCCAGTAGCGAAACCCAAACCTTTGGGAATGCTACACAGTTCAACATGGCAGTACATGCTCGGATGATATTAGAAGCCAATTCCGATACTTGATCTTGGCTCAAGCTGTTATTCGGCATATGTTGGCCACTGAAATGGGCGATATTTACCAACAATGTAAACACAATACCCAATTCAATCAATGTTTCGTCAAAATAGGTATTGGTAACCATGGAATCCATAGCCCGTACTCCGAATGGATAAGTATCCGGGAACAATGGAGAAAATACCGTACATGGGCCCTTTTTGGAGCTTTCAACATGGTTTAGCAATTCAGTATAGAGTTTGGCGCCCAATGGCAGCAATTGACCATATCGTTTGCATACTTCTGGTTCTTCAAACCGGACCGGCCACAAGACCTTGAATTGTGTGGCAAAAATCCCAGAAACCAATCGCAATTGGTCTTTTCTGCCAGTGGTAAATTCAGCGCCATCGACCCAAAATTGTAATGTCCATTTGATGGAATAAGCGGCGATATGAGGTCTGTATTTGGATTGTTTGAATAACCAGCAACTAGACAGCTTCCGAATCAGCAGCAGTCGTTGAATGTTGATCTTATCCTGATCGACTCGAATGGAATCAATAGCCTCAATCAAGAACTGGGCGATTTCGTCATGAGGGACAAATTGCTTCAAATTATCGTACCAGACAAAGATATTCTGTACTGCAACAATCTGCAATTCAATCAACCCACGGTCTTGTTTACTCAAAATGTTTTTCATTGCATCCGTGATTCGCTTCATAAATCGTCGAATACCAATTGATACGGTGACCTGGCTTTCCTTACCCCGATCAGCATCGATAGCTGCAGAAGTAGATACCAACCAGGTGATGTACTCTGACACTTTGAACAAGTTGATCAACAGTTGATAACCTAGAGAGCTAGTGTTGAGCATACACCGTTCAGTCAATGATAGTAAAATCTCAGCCATGCCTGCAAAGTTGAACCGGTTCTGCATGTAATCGTCACCCAAATACTTGTGTTCATTTGATCTTGCAGTGACCTTTTCCAAAGTATAGATCATTGCATGGAACAATTGCAACAAAAAGTCATCGCTTTCTGAATTCATAAAGTTTGCCAACATGTCAAACAATGCATCCAAAATATCATGGAATCGCTAAAAAAAAAAATGTAGAGTTAGTAAAAATCAAAACGCAAACGCAAACCGCATAGTCACATACCTTCAAAAATTCCGATTCTTCCACCACTTTAAACTTGGCAAGGGTACTGCTTAATTCATCAATCCCATTCTTCTCATAAACCATTTTCCAATTCAACACCTTTTCAATCGCGATATCCGTATTATAACCATTGCCGACAAAATCAACCAACGTATTAAGCGTAGCCACGTTATTACCGTCTCGAATAAAGTTAATAGTTCGCTTGCCAGACCAAACTCGATTGCCATGCCACAATGGGATACAACCTTGACCCAAGTATTGCCCTCCAACAGACAATGAACAGTAAATGATTTCATTCCTGGAAATGTTTGATGTGCAAAACATTTGACCAACCGCTTCGTTATTAAAACTGACAACAGAGTTCCAAGAAGTCGTTCCAGCGGTATTGGACGCGTCACTGAAAAGCACGTTACCCGAGGATGACGACATGGAGATCATCAAATAATCTCGTACTTGGTTATGGCTCGCATTTGTCAGTGATAATTTACCAAAGTGAATATACACATCGTCTCGTGGCTCACTTAGCGAGTTTACGAACAAACTCTTTGAAAAGTCAATAGCACGGTAAGAATCTTCATGAGCCAAACTCTCGATATTATTCACTGATGAGCCTTCAAACTGCTTCACTGTACAAACCACCTGTTCTGCTCGTGGAGTTACCGCCCTAAATCCGTGTTAGTCCATTCTCTCTTTCTCTCTCTCTCTCTCTCTAGTCCTATACATACACTCCGCGCGTTCTACCTCGAACAATACGCTCAACAAGTTCACCCCAACCTCGGTTCTCGTCATTTGGTTCATCCTGTGCAAAGAAACTTGCAAACATTCGAATTGTAAATGGAGATTCAACAGATTCTTCCATTCGGAACAACCGTGAAATATCCGCCGCACCGGCAGCCACACCACGTCGGCCATGGTGCTTGGATTCGCGGTTTCCAACGTTTTCACTCTCAGTGCCTGGCTGTTTCTTGCCAATCAATGAACTGATTGGAGTAGAACCACCACCACCTGGTGCTTTCAATGAAACATCTTCATAAACCTTTGCAACCAAATATACATCGTCATTTGTAATCGAAACTGGCAAATCTCGAAATAAAACTGCAGACAAATCGGTCAATACTGTGTCTGAATTGATCTTTACTTTGAACGATTCGGTCAATTGATGAGTCTTGGTTCTCAAATGCAAATAGACCGTCAACCCATGGCCATAACCTTGACCAACACAAGATTTGAAATCAACCAGAATATGCTTTGGTACGGTAGTCTCCTTTATAACGTCCCCTACAACAGCATGATCTGGGTAGTTTGGAGCCAATGCCAGCATTATTTGCTCTTGAGCTAGTCGAACTGGGCCTTCACGTCCAGAGAGGATTTCACCAGTATTCGGTTCTCTTACGATAATACCTCGTTTCAACACTTTGGTAACTCGAGTAATCTGCCATACCGCCTTTTTCCGTGCAATTACTCGTTCGTTATTCGTCAGCAAGCCATACATTAGTTTCCGTCGAATATCATACAAATCTCGAATTGTCTCTTGAATTGCTTGTACCACATTATAATCACCAAGTAAGAAATAGTGATACACATAAGTATTGTACCATTCTTTGATAACCGAGCTGATATCATCAACCAACGGTTCGTTTGCAATTGTCGGTTGTTCAATGCCTAGTCGTAATGCAGGAATTGCCGGTAGCGCCAGCTTTTGAGTTGATTGTTGCAATTCCGTCTCGGTATCTTCTGGAGTGAAGTCGAACCATTCCTTGATAGTGACGGAAATTGTTGGAAAAACACCGCTTGAAACGTTGAGATCTAATGGTTTTAACGCGGCATTGTTGATTTTCTTACTCTTTGGTAGTGGTTGGTTAAACGCTGCCAATGCTCGAGGAGAGGTCACCACATAACCTCGAAACCACTTGCCAGATGAATGACTTTCGAAAATATATACTTCATCTCCAATGTCCAAAGGAGTATCAACATTAGGTATCGCGGAATCAACTGGAGGGTTGTATCGACCAATGGCTACACCTCGCCCAATTTTTGGCAGTGGGGTCCATTCAACTTGCGAGGACCGTGCCGAGTGGGCCATGTGAAACCCGGAACTAGGACCAGTATCTATCGAGTCCGTCATTTGTTACGAATTCAATGTTAGATCGAGAATTTCAACAAGAATAAGAATGAGAAGGGAAAAAAGTGGAAAAAAGTGGAAAATAGTGGAGGAAATAAAGGGGATGAAGGCTTTTAGAAGTTCGCAACGCTTAAACAATTTCAAGACACGCCTAGTCTGAGAATTCTAGCGCAAGGAAAAAAAAAAAAAAAAAAAAAAAAAAGCTGCACAAGCTTTAAGCTTGCAGCCTATTAGGCATCTGTAAACTAATCAAAAGCGTGGTTTTTTACTTTTTTGTATGTGAGGAGGTTGCGCATGCTTACCTAAATTTCGTAATCTAATTTGGGCAAGGATCAGCAGAGGACACCGAAGGTTTGGAAAAAGCTCAAGCCAACAGAATTGAAATGCAGCCGACCCAGATGGATGAATCAGTTAAAATGCAGTTCATACCGGTCACACTTAGCGGTCTCAGGCGAGTAGGTTGAACAGAAAAGAAAAGGGCGACGCACGTCTGTAACGTTGGTGTCTAGCAGGAGAGAAAAGATCAGATCCGTGTAACCACCAATCTGGATGAGACAAACGGCCCGTGATTTGAGACTTGGGCCAGTCAAGCGATATTCCAGGAGGTATACTTATACGAAGACAGCCAGTGTGGATCCAAGACCTAGATATTAAAGCCGGATCAGGTTAGACCAGATTAAACCAGATTAAACTAGATCAAACGAGACTGGGCCAACGGTCGTACTTAGACAATAGCTGGGGCTGCGCAGATTGGCGCCATGCACAGCGCGTTAACAAGCGCGAAAAATCAACAGGGATATTGCAATCGTTTGGTATGCGGGTTTCATGCTTCAATCTGAATTCTGTCGGCTGCTTGGAGTACTCGTGGCATTTTTGTCAGCAGTTGTACCAGTACTGTTTCCTAACCGTTTGACCGTTGAAACGGAGCCGTTGCCGATCGCTTATGCGCTAGCGACTGCAGCTGGTACCATTAAAGGTTTGTAAACGGCTTTTGCGATTGGTCGACCGAGTAGTGTTATCGAACGAGTAGTGTTATCGAACAAGTAGTGTTAGTAGCCATATTTTGCAGCGGGTAGTTTAATTGGATTTGAGACTGGGACTGTATTGACTCTCTTTTTCAGGCATTAGTCTACCCGCGTATATTCCGTGTTGTCCACTGTTTTATATATAGCAATTGATTATTTTTTTTTTTTGGTCAAAATAATACAAAAGCTGATCCATACATATCCTGGATTATTTCAAAACTCACCGCTGAAACTGGTCCTTCCGAGAGACAGACCAGGGTTATAAGTATAGTATTCTGGTCTTGATATATACGGCCGCGCATGTGCGCCAATGAACAGGGATGTTGCTGAAATTAATATCTGAAGAGTGTTGTATTTTTTTCTTCCTTTCCATACTATTATCTGCATATCGGTTTATTTTCGGATCCGCGGCTAATTAACAACCGAGTACATATATTCCAAACACCGACCTGAATTAGTACGTCTGCAGTTGGTTTATTGTCAACTGACGGACCTACCGAGAACGGACCCATGCAGTGAAACTTCGATGCAAGGTAGGTGAAATAATTATGGTGCGGCTCGAATTACTTATGGGGCGGGGAGCTAAAGAATTAACTTTTCAACGGTGTTTGTTCGTTTGCGCATGCAACCAGCATCCTGAGGTTTGAAAGTGGGCTGGGATTTAAGCTAACAAGTATCGAGTTTATATGCTTACTTCTGAACGCGGCTCTCATACCGGACCCGGAATACCATGCGGCTTAATACCCATAACACAAAAAAAAAAAATACTCCAAATTAACAATTACTCAAAAAAATTATAACAAAAGTACAAAATAACAAATTTCAAAATACAAAACACAAACAAAAAGGTATCAAAAATGCCATCACATCGTCACACACAACTTCTTTTTACCATCTACCGCTGGTCAACCGATGACCGCCGTGGACGTTGGAAAGAGCTTGTGCTTGGATGTCTCGACGATCGGTTATTCATCTCCGGAGCTAAACTTCTCCTCAGACTCAACACCTTGGGTCTCCCACGAGGAGTCCCGGCCGAAATCGTCCGTGCTCGTTCCCGTTCAAACCTGGTATCAGTTTCAGCGGGCGATTCGGCATTGCTAAACGGTTCATCTTCATCCTCCAACACCAAATCATCCGCAGACCGTTTCAGCAAAAACTGCAACGAATTGAACCAAACATTATGCCGTTGTCGTGTAGGACATGTCAACTTCAACGTCCGTTCAGACGTGGTAATCAACAAACTCTTGTGATACAATCCAGGCGGTAATGGGTTTGGATCTTCAACAGACTTTACCCCAATAATAGCCGCAGACCGAGTGGACCGTGAACTACTGCTGTTTTCCGTCGCTGGGTTATCCTTTGTCCAATACATGGTCATGGAGTATGGATGCACCCAGAAATACCGTTCATGTCGGTTGTCTGAAATCCCACTCACACCAAGCCCTCTTCTGGTATACTTGAACAAAAATTCTCCAATCACCACTTGCGTGACATATGGGATCATGTTCTTTTCATTCAACGATGCAGACGTAGTAATAGTGGCATTGCTTACCGCCAAATTGGAAGCCGATCCAACTGCTGGACTGCTGCCGTTCAACATGCTGCCATTCTTGTATAATACTGGAGCATCCATCAATTGCTGTTGTGAATGCGTTGAGGATCCGGATACATTTCGCATGACCCCATCTTCAACAACCGATGGCAATCCATTGTATCCTCGTTGCTGAGACTCTCCTGAAGTATCACTAGCAGCATCTTCAACAATCGCCGATTGAACTTGGTGTCGAGCATTATTAATAACCACTGGCGAACCTCTGGCTTCCTTCAATGTTGCCTCACTAGTTGATTGAGGAATTGTGTTGCTGTTGAAGCTGTTTCGTTCACTTTCTGAAATAACCAACAACCCATGCTTTTTGGCTTCAGCCTTGACATCTTCTGCAGACCATTGTCTTGGGGTAGTTGGAGTACGAGGTGTTGGGTTCGACAATCTCCTGAATTCTGCAGTCGATAACAAAATCATACCCAATTGCTGGGCATGACCAGCCAGCTCACCTTCACTCATCTTGGTCTTTTGCTTCTCTCGCAAGCCTTCATACTCTGTAACAGGAATTGCTTTCAATCCAGCATGGTCAGCATGTTCTTGAACTTGTTCGGCAGACATGTAATAAGACGAATCTGAAGACATGGATACCCGGCCACCAGTAGTCCTCTCAACTTCACCAGCTGGTACAACAGCCATTCCAAGCTTGTCAGCTTCCATAGTAATCTCATCAACAGTCATTCGCTTGCCTTCTGGAACAGTAATCAACCCTAACCCACGAGCACGTTCTTCCACTGGCTTTTGCAACTCAGCCAGTTCCTTTTCATCAATAGTCACAAGACCGAATCCACGAGCCCGTTCTTCCACTGGTCTTTGCAATTCTTGCAATTCATTTTCATCAATAGCCACCAGACCAAACCCACGAGCTTGTTCCAGGACTTGTTGCTTGGTGGAAGTCAATAATCCACGATCTCGAGCCATCTTTTCCAATTCTTCACCAGAAATCTCTTGATCCCTGGTCAATTCAAGATACTCATCAGTACTCATAGTAACCAAGTTCAATTCCTTGGCCCGCGCGGCAATGATATCTTCATCGGCAGTGTAGTTTTGTAATCGTGCATAATCATCTGCATCCACTGCCACCAACTCGTTATCCTCCTGAGCTGAAGTAGGCGGTGTTAATGCAACCAATCCAACCTTGTGGCATAGTGAATCAACATCTTCCTTTGTTGGGTTCTCAGCAATTCGCTGCAAAGTGACCAAGTAATCTGATGGTACACTAGCCATGTCCAGCCCTGGCACACTAGCCACTGAATTATCACCAGTAGCCAAGTAATCCTCAGACAATGCTCTTCCCCGTGGTGTTCGAGGAGATCCAGCCCCAGACGCAGCAGCTTCATCAACAATATCAGACCCGACACTTGGAGATGAAACATGGCCCCGTGTAACCAAAGCCTTGTATTCTTCAGCTGGGATGGCAACCATACCCAACCCCTTGACTCGTCGCAACACTTCACGTTTCGTTGGTTCAAATGCTTGTTGAGCTTGCAACAATCGATTGTATTCTTCATGTGGCACAGGAACATAACCTAGACTCTTCATAGAATCAATAATCTTCTCACCTTGAGCATGATCCCCTTTGCTTTGCTTGATGATACCTTCAAAGTGGTCTCGTTTAGCCGCGACTGAACTGAGCAGCAAAGCTTTACTACCAGACGCTTCCGAGCGAGCAGATTTATCAGCACGATCAGCCTTGTCAACCAATCCAACGTATTGTTCTTTTGGAATAGCCACCAAACCATGCTTCTTGGCGACTTGTTCCACATCTTCTTTAGTTGGTTGAGATGCCCTCCTTCGCAAATCTTCAACTTCTTCAGCAATGAGCAGAGCAAGACCCATTCGTACGGCATGTTTGTTGAGCAAGTCATGATCAGGCTCTTCAGCATTCTTTTCCAACTGGTCATATTCGCCCTTGGACACGGCAACCATATCCAAATTCTCACACACCAATTCGACTTCTGCTTTGGTTGGCTCGTCAGCCTTGCGTTGCATTTCCTTGAATTGAGCCACTGAAACCAGTTCAAACCCAATAGCAGCAGCCGAATTTTTCACCTCTTCTGGTGTTGGTTCATCAGCTAGTCGTTGTAAGGATCGATGCTCGTCGGATTCTAACATAACCAAGTCATGGCGGCTTGCAGATCGTAGAACCACGTCTCTTGGAGGCTCCTCTGCACGCTTGTTGAGTTCTTGCAATCCAGAAGTAGTAACAAGAGCATACCCTGCTTGAGTAGCCAAGGTATTGAGATGGTCTTTGGATGGGTTTGAACTCTTTCGTTTGAGATCTTCCAATTCACTAACCGACACCAATACTTGGCCATGTTTTTGAGCAGACTTGTCCAACATTTCCCGCGATGGATCTGCTGCTTGTTTGGCAAGCACTTCATATTCAGCAAGTGGCAACACGGTATGTTCCATGGACTTGGCGTGATTGAATAATTCGTCTTTGCTTGGCGAGTATTCCTTTGGCCGGGATGAGATTTCTGCAAATTCCTCCTGTGGCACCATAACCATCCCCAGGGTTTGAGCCTTGTCGGAAAGTTGTTCCTTGGTCAAATCAGTGGTCAACTTGGTGTATACCGCTTCTGGAACCATAACAAGACCAAATGATTCAGCCTTGGCTCCGAGTTCTTCCTTTGATGGTTCATACGGCTTGACAAGATCTTCGTACTTGTCCTTTGATACAGTGACATAGCCATGCTTTTCAGCCATCTTCCTGACCTGTTCAGCATGTGGATTTTTCAATGCAGTGATATCGCCGTTGGACAAGAGAGAATGGCCATGTTTTTCAGAGATGCTTCTAGCATCATCCAAAGTTGGTTCAGGTGGTGGTTGTTTCAATTTGGTCAATGCAGCAGTAGACAATGTCGCCAATCCTAGAGAAGCCGCAGCAGTCTCGACCCAGTCTTTTGTTGGTGGGGCTTCAGCCGCATCTTTAATATTTTGATACTTGGCAATTGGCACCGCCACCAATCCATGCGACTTGGCAGCTTTTTCAACATCTTCAACAGATGGATTGGACAGCTGGTCGTATTGTTCCTTGTCAACTGCAACCAGTCCTAGCTTGTCAGCCCTCTGCTTGACTTCATCAGCGGTTGGATCTTCCACCTTGTTGACCAATGCCTTGTAGTCTTCAGTCACCACCGTTGTATAACCCAATGCAGTAGCCTTGGCAGTCAATTCGTCAACAGTTGGATCATTTGCAGATCTTGATAGCTCTTCGTGAGCCTGTTGATCCATAGTGACCAACCCATGATCCTTGGCTTTGGATTCCACTTCATCCCGAGTTGGTTTTTCAATAGCTCGAAGCAACTTCTTGTGCTCGGCCAAACCCAATGCAACCAGACCAACTCCAGCCGCCTTGGTCTTGATGTGTGATTCATCTGGTTCATGTGCAGACTTGACCAAACTTTCATACTCATCCTTTGGTACAGTCATCAACCCTAGACCGGCAGCCTTGGTACTGACATGTTCAGCATCTGGCTCATCAGCACGTTTGGCAAGATCTGCGTATTCTTCATCAGACAAGATTCGAGACTGGTGAACGCCTAACTTGCTCTTCAAGTGTTCCAAGCTTGGCTCGTTAGCGTTTTGTGTCAATTCATTCAACTCGGCAGTGTTGACCATTGCCAATCCAAGTTTATCACCATTAGCTCTGATTTCGTCGATAGATGGCTTTTCAACCTGTCGTCGCAATTCCATGTATGAAGCCATGTCGATAACCTTGAGACCCAAATCATCAGCCTTGGATTTCAAAAACTCTTCAGACGGATCTTGGGTGATTTGAAGCAATTGGTCGTATTCAGACTTGTGCAGAGTAACCAATCCATGGCTCTCAGCTCCAGTCTTGACTTGATCAACACTTGGACTGTCCTTTGCCCGCACCAATGCAAAGTATTCATCACTGGTGATCGCAACATATCCGAGATTAGTAGCTCGAGTAGCCAATTCTTCAGGAGTCAATTCTCGGGCAGCTTCCTTGGTTAAAATATCGTGTTTTCCAACCAATGATTGGTGCTCCTCAACCAATGAGCCGTGAGTCTTGATAAGGGAGTTTTGGTCATGCTGTAGCTTTTCCAATTCTGTGATAGCTCCAGCGTGTGCTTGCTTGGATTCTTCAAGTTGTGCAGAAAGAGATCCATGAGCTTCCTTGGTCTGTTCAAGCTCTGCAGCAACAGCTCCATGAGCTTCCTTGGCTTGTTCAAACTCTTTAGAAACAGATCCATGAGCCTGTTTGACTTGTTCCAATTCTTGCAACGATCTCTCGTGCGCCGTCTTGGCCGCACCAACTTGCTCAGTCAATGATTGATGACCCTGTACAAGATTGTCATGGTCGTCAGTATTAACAGCTCGTAGCCCGAGATTCTTGGCGTGAGCATGAACATCGTCAACACTAGGCTTGGTATACTTGTCATAAGCCGACTTGGAAATAGCCACCAACCCAAACCCAGCGGCAGCTTTTGAAATGAAATCCTTGGACTTGGTCTTTTCAGCTTCGGTTTGCAATTCTCGCAGTTTCTGTACCGGAATTACCTGCATATCCAACGCCGCAGCTGCTGTAATCAAGTCTTGTTCAGTGGTTGGAATATTAGAAGCATCAGCCTTGGCCATTAATTCATCATATTCATCATTCGGCAAAGTCACCAGGCCATGGTCAGCCGCATGCTGTTCAATATCTTCAATCGACATGAATTCATTTGCCAATGATTGCTGCTTGATTGGTGTATTGTCAGTAGACCCCCCGGCAACAGACGACGACGATGCAAGAGCAGAATTCCGCAATGAAAAGTTGGATCGTCGATATTTGGAGTTTCGCCGTCGAGCAGATCGAGACACTGTACCGCGTTCCACTTCTTCGTCTGAAGTAGACAACCCAGAAGATTCCACTTGGAATCCAAACTTTGGCATGGATTCCTCAGTTTCGGTATCTTGACCACCATCTGATCCTTCATCCATTGTTTCTTGTCCAGTTTGGTAATTGTCATCTGTTGGTTCATCTGGAGCTGTTTCAAATGCAGATTGGAAATCTGATTCGCTAGTAGTTTCTTCCCAACCTTCAGCATGTCCAAATGTTGGGGAGTCGACTGGATCTTCAAATACACGAGTCTTTGGTTTTCGAGGAGGAGGCACAACTGCACCGCCCAAATGTCGAGAACGTTTACTTTTTAATGAAGTTGGTGCACTATGGGTATCTTCCAATTCTTCACGAGCTTCATATAGCATTCGCTCCATTTCAGTCTTTTCAACTTTTTCCTTTTGCAATGCCTTTTTCAAGTTTGTAATAATCTTGTGAGCACGACCAAGTGAACTCTTTACAGTTTCAGCTTCCAAATCAGCCGGTCGAGATGGTGTTGCTTTGATTGGAGAAACTGGTGGAGAGTTATCTGGAGTGTCAAAACCGTCGTCTCCGGACATGTCGACAAACTCGTCACGAGAGGCATACTCGCCAGCTGGTGGCGCCAACATTGTAGGACGAGCTTCGAGTTCTTGTTTCAATTCGGTCAAGTTGTGATGCAATTCGGTATTCTCTGCCCGCAAATCTCCCTGGTCTTTTTTATACGTGTGGATTTCCGTATCATATTTGCTCTTCAATGCCGCGATTTCCTTTCGTAGATCGGATTCTTTCAATTTCAACGACTCGATTGTTTCAATCTGCGTGGTTTGATCTTTTTGCAACTTTCCAGCTTCGTTGGTCGCCTTGTTCAAGTTGTCAGAATGTTTTGACGATTCTTTTCGTAGTTCTTGCAGTTGAAATTCGAGATTCCAGTTTTCATCCTTGAATTTTTCTATTAAAAAAAAAACAGTTAGTTTCATATCCCACACTCTGGATAATACATACCCTCCGCTTCTGACATCTTGGCCACTTGACTCTGTAGTGATATTGATTGTGTCCCCAAAGAGTCCTTTTCTCCTTCCAACTGATTGATCGTCTTGTCTCGCTCTGAAACTAATAATTGTAGCCGACGGACTTCTATCAGCAACCCTTCACTAAGATCTGCTGCAAACTGAACATCGTTCGTTTTAGGTCCACTTTTGGATGGATTTCTTGATGGTTTTTTCGCTGGAGATATCGATCCCTGTCCAGTCAATTGGTTCTAAAATAAAAATAAACAGTTAGTCAAAATAAAGTCACCCCACTTTGAACATACCTTGGAAATAGATTCTCCTTCGCGTGTCATATTATCATAATCTTGTTTTAGATGGTCCAACTTTTGGCGCAAAGCGATTGATTGTTCATCATCACCGGATGAGCCACCATTTTTTCGTCTGGATAGTTTCTTGAGATGTGATTCGAGTTCTACCTCAGTAGCTTTCATCGATTCGCTAATACTGGCCGTACGATTCATTCGATCATCGATATCCTTCAGCTGTGAACGGAACTCATTACTGCCATCACCGCCATTGGATGACATTGTTTTTGTCTAATTTGTTGTTGTTAGCGTCTAATTTGTGTACACCAATAATAATAATAAAAAGTGATGCAAAAAAATTTCGAAAAAAAAAACAAAAAAAACATACAAATTACAGTTCAAAACTAGGCAGCTAAAAAAAAAAGATGGTTAGACTTGCTCGAGTAAATTAGAGATCATACCAAAGATTAAAAAGAAAATGTCCAAAATTTATGTCAAAGAAAGATGGCGCTTATATCAAGAAAGAATGGGAAAAAAAAAAATTCAAATTGTGCGTGTTTATGTGACGAGAAGTAAACTTAAACAGAAACGGGGGAGAGTTTTGCAAAAATAAGGGGGAGAATTTACAGGTGCGTGTTTGTTACGTGAGAGCGGCCCGGAGACTACTACTATAGAGCTCCCGACGACGCCTTTAGGTTTTGCAGCATGTCTCTCTTGAGTCTTGTCGCTGCTGCTGCAGCAACTACGCGTCGATCAAATTTAATCTCGATCGTTAGTTGGACATTCTACGTTCGGATAGGGTCTTGTTGATGGTTAGTTTCTGGAGAAAGAATGCAGAAAAGGCCTAAAAATAGAACTTATAAACAGTAGTACTTGGGGAAAAAACCGTTAGGCGGCTGGCTTACATAACACACACTACTCTTCCATCTTATCTTTATCCTCATCGTCTTTCTTTCCCTGTTCTCGGGATCCACGCAAGAACCCTTCTATTCCCTCACCTTGGTACGGAAACTCGAGCTGCTGACTTACCAAACCACCGACACCTTCATTATTCAAAACGGAACCAAATGATTCAATTGATTGTGCAAACTGAGAAGATCTAATTACTCGAACAAGTTCCTCTTTTGTCTTTGGCAGCCCGTCTGGAATATGCCTGTACAATGGTCGCAATTGTTGTTCATCCAACCCTTGAATGTGCTCAATGAACTTACCTAGCGGGATCGCCTCAGTAATAGATGTCACTGGTAATTGCGCTTGTGTCTGTGCTTGTGTTTGTGGTTCAGACTCTGGACGTCGAATGTTTCGCAACAAATCCGCCAATTGTGGGTTGATATCAGATCTTAATAATATATTAGCATTGCATCTTGTATTTTTTTTTTTTTTTTTTGCATTTCAAATATTTACCTATTAGCTGGTGTTTCTGGAGCTGCACTATCCGCATCTGGAAGTTCTTCGCCAGCATCATCCTCCATCATTGAATCATCTTCCAAAATGTTGCAAATCTTTTCCGATACCTTCTTGTCATCTTCAGTCAACTCTGCTACTCCACCGTCTTCGATCGGAGATTGCATCCAAAACAGTAATCTCTGGCCCGAACTTTTATATGTCAATGCAAATACACGTCCAGTAGAACATTCGGAAACATGTTCCCACAATGCATCACCTGGGAATAATAATAAATCAATAATATCACCTTCAGGACACTTTTGTTTGTATTGGCCACGAGGATCCCACTTGAACGAATACAATGAAGCATCATCTGGGCTTTTAATAACAGACACACTGCCTTGGCCACGTTTAGGCGTTGCTTGCTTGGTTTCTTCGTTCCATTCCACAAGACCAGCTTTGAATGATAATACAGTTGACGACATTGCTTGGTCTATATTCTATGAATCGGAAGTCAAGTTTGGTGGGTGGCGCTTGGGAAGTAAAAAGATGTTTACAACCAGCAGGTTGTGTTACCCGGTAGTTTGGGGGACGCTTTTCTTTCCCGCGCCCTTGATATATCTTTCAGTCACACACGTAAACGATGGATTTTCCTCCTGCTCCAGTTAAACAAACAGTTCATAGAATTGGTGAGCTTTTGACTAAACGTAAGGAGACTATTGCAATCGCTGAGTCTGCTTGTGGAGGGTTGATTTCTGCGTACATTGTGTCTGTAGCCGGCGCTTCAACGTATTACTCTGGTGGCACGTTGACTTATTCATTGAAAAGTCGGTTGAAATTGAGCGGATGGTCTGAAAAGGAGGTTCAAGAATACACGTATGTTTAATTAGCTGGTGGTGGTGGTGAAAACTAAATAATATAGAGGTCCTTGTGAAGATGTAGCAAAGCGGCTTGCTCGAAACATGCGGTTTGAATTAGGCACGACGTATGCCTTGTCAGAAACTGGTTGGGCTGGCCCAGGTAATAATGCTGGCGCTGAGTATATTGCCATTGCAAGTGTGGATGGAGAGATTTCAACAACAAGGGATACCGGGTCGAAGGATCGGTCGGTTAATATGGAAAAGTTTGCCCAGAATGCATTGGAGTATTTTTTGGAGTATCTAGAGGCAAAAGAGTGATAGTGTACACTTTTATTGTATTGGATGTTTAAGTTTTTAGGTGTACTGATGGTTGTTGGTGCAATGGCACAGCTAATCATCATATGGTGAATATTTCCGGAATGCCGCCGCACTGTTCACCCAAACGTAGTATCTACAAACTAGGGACCCACATATTGCGTAAGTAGGATTTTACTACACGAATGTACATCTACTTTTACATCTACTTTTGAAGTGGCCGAACAGTTACAGAGGTACCATAACAGCATACCTCACTCAATCCTTCACCAAGACTACCATTATCAAACCGGAAAGCGTATACCGCGTTGCCGCCAGTTTCTGCCACGCCTGAAATCAGCCGGTCCAACGCTTCATCACGCGAAGAAACCAGCATTTTCGTCCAAGATTTGAGCTCACCGCCAACCATACTTTTGAATCCAGCGCCAATGTTGGCGAACACATGACGGCTTCTCACCGTCATACCGTACACAACCCCGTGGATCTCGACGATTTCGTACCCAGGGATATCGTTGCCGGTAGAAATAATGATACCATTTCGTTCTTTAGGTTGGACAATACCGTAACCTTTATTAGAGTCTTTTTGAGAGTGAGTAGCCATTTTTGTTGTGGTAATAAAAGGAGGAAAACAAGAAACAAAGAAGGTAAAAAAAGAGGGGGGTGGTTCTCTGGTTTTATAAGCTTTTCCCACTCAGCCGCGTGGCCGGACAGGGCTGAGCCCGCTGGGTAGGTACCGTCCATGGCTCTGATTGGGTAAACGTCCATAACTAGCTTCCAGGTGGTATTTTCAGAGCAAAGCCATGAGCTGGTATTATTGGGGAGAGATTAGTGTATGTAAGTGAATGATATCTTGGGGGTTGCTTGTCGTTTAGTTGAGCGCGTTGTCTTCCAAAATATATACCGTAATGTATCTATATCATCATATAATGCTTTTGCTGATTAAAATTCTATGGTTTTTGGCCAGTTATATCGCAATAACTTGGCTATGGAGAAAAAAAAGCCGCAGTTGAAGCCGCAGTTCACATTTTTAGACATTTCCAGAGGCATAATCTACGATCTACAGTGGAATTTTTCCATAGCTCACTTCGGGTCACACTATAGTATACGGACCAATCGCTTTCATAGTGGAAGAACAGAGAACGACTCCGATTTCTTATACGCAGTCAAACGCTTATCAAGGATGATTAAGTACTACATATAAAATACAACACGTTACAACTGCTATGAATATCACCACAGACTTAATACTCCCCCTTTATAACCCTCCGGAAAAATTAAGTAAAGCAAACTCAGCGCACGCGGTGCGGCTCAGAGCAAGTGGTTGTTGTTTTGTTCAACTGTGCCAGATGTAGCTGAGATTCAACCGATGTCAACTGATCAACTGTAAAATGGGCAAGTCAAATGAAGGCAACTTCGCGGGGGGAGATTCATAATCGAGGCGAAGCAATGTGGAGAATTGGAAATGTTTGGGATAAAATCCCACAAGATTCGACCAGCAGCACGTCGACTTAAGAGGCGGCACCGTTGCATGTCTGGTCGACTAACCTGTCCGGGCACTGTCTTCTGTCGCGGTAGGTTCTAGTCGGCCGATCAATACCGAGGCCGGCCACTCCGAATGTGGATCTACGGCGATAACTGCATTGTATATTTTAACTGCATTATATAAATTACTCCGGTCAGCATTGCAGCTGAGACGACCGAGGATTCCCCGCCCTTCACTCCGCGAATAAATGACGAAATGTACGTAAATCCCCGGACTTATAACAGGTATAACACGTTTTTATCTTTCCCCAACGAGAAACAGAACCTGAGCACGCTGTTTAACCGATGCTGTTTTATGACATCACGGTTGTTCCGGTCGTCTCCCAGCGGCGCAAAAAAAAAAAATCCAGAAAAAACATTCACATCGAGATCTCGACTTCACTAAATGAAAACTTTGCTTTGAAAAAAAAAAGGCTTTCTCCAATAAGTCGGCTTTGGCTAGTCGACATGCTGATGCAGAAAAAAGACTATTATATGCTATTAGTAACCTCTTTTTTTCCGGAAAAACTATCGCCCCGACCTGCGTCCGTTGGTGCATGCCGACGCGATCGCATTGCGATAGAGACCGCGCGCAGCAATCAATACCAAAATGGGCCCCTATTGCTACCCTTTCGCTGAAAATATATAAATATTCAGAAATGTCCTCCACATCGTAGCCTTCTTGCTTATTAAACAAAACCAAAATAAAACCAAAATGTTTACCATTTATAATCCATATGCAATCGCCTTCATAAGTTGTTTAGGTGCGGCTTTATTCGGTTTTGATGTGGCTTCCATGAGTGCGTTTGTTGGTATAGACCAATATAAGGAATACTTTAACTATCCAGATTCTCTCACCCAAGGTGGTATCACTGCTTCTATGGCTGGTGGTTCATTCTTAGGATGCTTATTCGTTGGGCCTCTTTCTGATAAGTTGGGGAGAAAACTGGTCATTCAGATATCTGCTATGATCTGGTGTGTCGGTGCTGCTATCCAATGTTCATCACAAAACCAAGCTCAACTTATCGTTGGCCGAGTCGTTGCAGGTGTTGGTGTAGGGTTCTCTTCTGCACAAGTACCAGTGTTTCTTAGTGAATTGTCTCCAACAAATATCCGTGGGCGATTGGTAGGTGTATTCCAATGGTGTGTCACCTGGGGTATCTTTATCATGTTTGTCATTGGTTATGGCTGCAGTTTTATCGATGGACCAGCATCTTTTCGAACAGCTTGGGGTATTCAAATGGTTCCTGGTGCGTTATTGGGGACCGGAATGTTCTTCTTGCCAGAGTCACCAAGATGGTTGGCATATAAGGATCGATGGGACGAAGCTGTTCATATTGTGACGAATATCCAAGGCAAAGGCGATGCAAACCACCCAGATGTTTTGATTGAAGTGGAAGAAATCAAGGAACAGGTCCGAATTGAACGAGAAGCTAAGGAATTTACGGTTTTGGACCTGGTCAACACCAAGGTAAGCGCTCAACGGTTGTTTATCGGGGTATCCGCTCAAATGTGGCAACAAATGTGCGGGATGAACGTCATCATGTACTATACTGTTTATTTGTTCCAAATGGCGGGGTATTCTTCTGGTAAAGATGTCACTTTGACCAGTAGTATCATCCAGTATGCAATCAATGTGGTCATGACTGTGCCTGCTTTGATCTGGGGTGTAGACAAGTGGGGTCGACGAAACACACTAATTGTGGGAGCTGTGTTAATGATGATCTTCCACTTTTGCTGTGCCGGTTTAATGGCTACATATGGTGTTTATAAACCAAACGGTATCAGTCCGGACAGCGCCAATATCACCATTGAGATTCCAAAGAAGCACTTGCCAGCCGCCAAGGCAGTTATTTCTTGTGCATACTTATTCACAGCAAGTTATGCTCCAACGTGGGGTCCAGCTGTTTGGATTTACTGTGGTGAGATTTTCCCACTGCGACAACGAGCTATTGCAACTGGTATTTGTGCCGCTGTGAATTGGATTTTCAATTTCGCCTTGGCCCTTTTCGTTCCAGTGGCATTTACAAATATCACATGGAAGACGTATATCATGTTTGGTGTGTTTTGCTTCGCAGCTGGTCTCGAGACTTTCCTGTTATTCCCAGAGACCAAAGGACGGTCTTTGGAAGAAATCAATCAGTTGTTTGATGAAAGAATTCCAGCTTGGAAATCCTCTTCATTCGAACCATACCGACCTAATGTGGACGATCTTCGAGCGGCAAGAGGTGGACGAGCTCCTTCGTTTACTGACAAGGGTGGGAAAAACGCACATGCTGAGTTTTCATCTGATGATGATAATAAAGAAAGTGTTTAAAAGAATTTATAGATGTTATTAAATTTTGTATGTAATTTTAGTGTTCAAAATGACTGCGGGGGAAAATCTTGATCTCGTTGCTTTCTCCAGATCGTGTTATATTTTATTCCAGACTCAAATTTACCCTCGACAGGGGGTAACTCCCGGTCCGGATAAATTATTTTGTCAAAATAGCAAATTGGGCGTAGATGATGCCCGTCGTTTCCCGGACGACTTTATCCGCCTGAAACCAATTTAGAAAAGAAATAGTACCACAAGCTGAGGAGGAAAGTTTGAGTGTCTTTGAAAAGGCTCGCTCCTGGGTTTCTCCGTCCGGAGGATGTTTCAGCGCTGACTTGCCTCTAAAGAGACTTTTTTCCGGGGGGAGTATACGCAGTAACATTTTTGCCACTCGTGATTAATATATGCAGTTTACAAAATTGTATCGTACGATCGACTCGAGACTTTTTTATTTGTGCCGGAGGAACCCGGACCAAGGTTTTCGCCAATAGTTTCCGATGGATAAAAACTGTATTCTCAATGGTAGTGGAGATGCTTAATTGTTGGCCTAATTATAACAGGGGAAATTGTGAAACGTGGAGAGATCTGTTTGGCTTTAAATTTAACCAAACCCGGTTGTTATGTCAACAGTCTCGCTCGATAAAACATTAAACACGCATTTGTAGCCAATTATTAACAATGAATTTACACTCCAGAATGCCGAATGCCGAATACCGAATGCCAGACCCGTACAACTTTACATAGCTCAGTAAAGTCCGAATTATCCGTACCTGTTCAAACCTCAAGAACACTGTCTTAGAGCCACTCATAAATGCTAAATAACCAAGAATTTGTGTAACGCGGATCCCTCGGTTCAAATCATAAAGACCATACGGCCAGATTAAAGCTGATAATGCGGATCAGACGATCACCAAGCGTATTCCAATTTCTTGATACTTGTAACGTCCTCAACTCAACAAAATTGCATTACGTAGCCAGGGTTAATCCGCTGGGCCGTTGAAATGCCGTTAAATAAAGAACTTAACCGACCGTTAGAGCCGGTCCGGCGTTGGTCGGGTTGAGGCGATGCCCGAAAAATCTGCAAAAATTCACAAAAAGCGGGGCAAAAGCGGGGCAAATCCTGCCATGCTACTTTGAGGTTTCAATTAATGTAGCATACGGAGTTGAAAAGTTACCGAACGACTAATATCCTAATTTACATTACGTAACATGCAGAACAAAAACAAAAACAAAAAACGGGTGATATACCGATCATCTGGCTCAATTCCCGATTAAGAACCCTAACCCACAGGTTAAACATTTTTTTGCTGCGGCTACGCGCGCGTCCGCGACCCCGACCGCCACGCTGGCGCTAGCATATATGCGAGCTTTGTCAACAATGCGTGTTTAACCCGGATCGTCATCAAATTCGCGCACTTTTTTTCTATATATTTTTTTCTTTTCAATGCTTTTGTTTTGCATTACTGCGCCGGTATGCGTGCGCTGGTTTCGCGAACAGCAATCGAAACAGTTTCGCCATGTTATAAGCCCGGTACACGTATCAAATGCTCTGGGCGAGGGTTTATCGTATTTTATCTTACAGATGAAAGGCTTTAGTCACACAGGAATGAACGCCGTTCAAATCAATGAGCGGTTAATTAATATTACTCCACATTTAGATACTGGAATAAATCCTGGAAATACTCCCCATAACAAACAAGCCGCTGTTAAAATGAGCCTCACCTAGATTATTGTAGCCAAGACCGAGCCGCCCATCGGCGTTGACAACTTTAAATAACCTTAACCAAAAAAGGGCCCCTCATTTGGTGTCCATTTTTCGGATTAACCTGGTGATGGCATCGGAAAATATCTTCAGAATAGTCCTCGTCAACATCCACCGAATCTAAAGGTGGGGTGATCTTTGTCCAAAACGGGCATTCTCTGTATTTCCCCGCCCAGCTAGCCTGCATGTAGTGAGACAAAAGGCACTATTTTAGCCTCAGACAGGCCGTACTACCCCGCTCTATGCATGTTGTAGGTGGGGGAGGTGGGAGAGGGGTGTTTGAGACAAGCTTTTAGTGGTGTAAAAAATAAAAGGAAAAAAGAGGGACAAAATTTATCGGCATTTCGGATTAAAGCTTTTTTTTTTTTGTTGTCGTTGGTTTTGTGGATGTAGAAAGAGAAAAAAGGGACCATGTTAGAGTAATTTGATGAGGATAATGGTGAAGGTGAACAAAGGTATTTTATGTACTTATGGATCGGCGTGTTTTAGTTAGTCCAACGGCTGAAATATAGACAAAGCCGATCGTGCGGTCAAAGATCAGACTCTACGGATAGAAGCAAGGTTCGCCACAGCTCAAGTTTAATTCAAATCCGGAACATTAGGATACAGAGAGACCTGCTGAATGGAGACAGAAAAGGAATAACAAAAAGAAAGCAGAAAACAATCCCTCCGACAAAGTTTTATACGGCAATAGGCCTGGATCTTTACTTTCAAGCCGTATATGTATAATGCTAATGCAAAGCTTACTCACATGTCTCCACCAGAACACACCCAGCTTCGGACAATTCAGGCGTTAGGCACTCCTTTTTTTTTTTTTTTTTTTTTTTTTTTTTTTCCCCGATCTGCTTCGTTAATTCCCCTTTCATCTATTCTAGGGCCAACTGAATTTCCCCGCGCATATCCATAGACCAAAAGGTATATAAACAAGTAAAAGTCCGCCCCTTTTTCCCACAAATCCGATTTCATACAAAGTTTAACGACAACATGTATACCGTCTATAATCCTTATGTGGTTGCCTTTACGGCTACCATCGGGGGTCTCCTCTTTGGTTTCGACATTTCCAGTGTTAGTTCTTTTGTTTCCCAAGAGGAATGTAAGTGTTTCATGCTTTCCATTAGTGGCCGTTTTATTAACAGTTATTTTTAGACAAGAACTACTTCCACCACCCTACTTCTATCGCTCAAGGTGGTATCACCGCTTCTATGGCTGGTGGTTCTTTCTTGTCTTCTCTGTGTGCAGGTTTCGTCTCTGACAAGCTCGGACGAAAGCCAACTATTCAATTGGCTTCTATCATTTGGATTGTTGGTTCTATCTTGCAATGTTCTGCCCAAAACCAAGCTCATTTGATTGTCGGTCGATTGATCTCTGGTATTGGTATTGGTTTTGCTTCTACTCAAGTTCCAGTTTACATTGCAGAAATGTCTCCAAAGAACATTCGTGGTCGATTGGTCGGTGTTTTCCAATGGGCTGTCACTTGGGGTATTATGATCATGTTCTACATTGGTTACGGGTGCTCTTTTATCAAGGGAACTGCTTCTTTCCGAGTCGCTTGGGGTTTGCAAATTGTACCAGGTGTTTTGCTAGGCACTGGTATGATGTTTTTGGCCGAATCTCCACGATGGTTGGCTTCTCGAGATCGATGGGAAGAAGCTATTGAAATTATTTCTCATGTCCAAGCCAAGGGTGATGTCAACCATCCAGACGTGTTGACCGAAGTGGAAGAAATCAAGGAACAAGTCCGAATTGAACGAGAAGCTGCTGGTATCACTGTTATCGATTTGTTCCGAAAGGACTCTATTCGACGTACTATGGTGGGTCTTTGGGGTCAAATTTGGCAACAATTGTGTGGTATGAACGTTATCATGTACTATACAGTTTTTATTTTCCAAATGGCCGGTTACGAAGGAAATGTCGCACTTGTGTCCTCCAGTATCCAATATGTTCTTAACATGGTGATGACTGTTCCAGCTCTTTTGTGGATTGACAAGTGGGGTCGACGACCATTGTTTTTGGCTGGTGGTCTTTTGATGGCCATTTGGTGTTACACTGCTGCAGGTGTTTTGGGCCAGTATGGTATTCCAATGCCAAACGGTATTGACAAAGAGAACCCAAATATCACCATTCTGATTCCAAAGTCTCAACCAGCTGCTTCCAAGGCTTTGATTGCTTGTGCTTATTTGTTTGTGTGTAGTTTTGCACCAACTTGGGGACCAGGAATGTGGATTTACTGTTC
>JAKTPN010000262.1:0-63800 GCA_030557665.1 Blastobotrys apis
TCCAGCGCTCTTCTTCTCACTTCTCGTTCAGTACGTTGTCTGTTCCAATCTTTATTCGCATCCTTGACTTCTTCAACCACAGAATCCAGCTGCGGCTTAATATCCGCCTTGATATGATCCGCCAACTTAATCAACCGGTTCACTTCCATTTCAGCATACAAAGCCAGTTCGTACGTGATATCTTGTTGTCTTCTACCGCCATGAAGGTCTTGCATGTAGGAATAGTAGTCAAATCTTGATAATTCAAATGCCTTTCGTCGTTCCAAATACTTGGAATCTCCTTCAACCTTCTTTTTACCCTTGGCTTCTTGTTTCATTGATAGATACCGAGATAACCAGGAATAATACTGACTAGATTCATCATCAAAGCTTCTTTTCCGTAAATCAAATGCTTTAATATCCAGCTCATACAATTTCCTTAGCGGCTCAACCACATGAGTATGCATATCATTTGAAGAATCTTTCAAAAACGAAATAATATCCATTTGGCTTTGCGATCTGTCAAAATATTTATAAATCAACGATTGCAAAGAATTCATATCAGTTTCGCTAATTTCCTTCAAACTTTGATTGAACAAGCGATACGCCTCGACTAGTCCAGTTTGTCGTTCATGCATTAGCATTGATCGTTTCAACAACTTTTTCGTCCTTAGTTTCAGGTTTCCAGTTCGTTTCTCCAGCGATGCTATTGTTGCTCTAAATAACGGACCGTCTTCTGGTTGTGAAGCAGAATCACCATCTGGCCGTGGCACTGCAATACCTTGCTTCTTTTCCCTTTGCAACACACTATCAATAGATTCATCAATCGGTTCCACAGCAGATCCAATGACCGGCGAAGATGGAGACTGGTGAGATGTCGATGCTACTCGTTTCGGAATGGTTGAAATCTTTGGTACTGTCGGATGCTGTTGATACGAGCTAGAAGAGGTAAACTGTCGTGAAAAAGGGTCGCCCTGTGGTGGAGGACTTGGGCTTGGTAATAACGGAACAGGCATATCCGATAGAGTAGGGGTATCTGGTAGAAATTCAGGAGCAGGAGGAGGAGCAGATTCAATAAATAAAGTAAACCGGCCAAGTTGTTGCAGAGAATGATCGCGTTTATCATATTCTGCAAAGCAAAACGACAGGTTAGTCCCCTTTGGATTACTTCCATCACCAGTCCATTCCCATGCAAATTCCAAATCCACAGATGCATCTTGCTGTTCATAATCGCCTAACAAAACCACGTTTTCTTCATTCTGAATATTCGGATTGTGGAAAAACTCGGTTGTGATGAAATTGTTCAACTGTCGCCTGCTTTTCGCACTAATAAACGTGAGATTGGCCATTCTTGTAGTAGCAAGTTGCAAGCGTAGTTTGAACTTGAAGATTAAAGTGTGATTGTATGGTACTTTTAGTACAAAAGGAAAGCTTTTTTGAGAATTAGGATCAGGGTCCGGATCCTGAGGTGTGTGTTAGTATTGGTGTAGATAGGAACAGGGCCACGTACTTTGATATATTCAGCAGGTCGTCCATCAGTCATTTCGACATTCAAGGACTCATCAACATGTAATAAATGTCTTGAATTTTGATGGATATCGATAGGTTGAGACGGAGGACTGACTATACCACCTCCTCCACTACCATTAAGAGGAGGAGCATAGACGTCCATCGCCGTTACCGCAAACCGATCTGGTAATCGTAAATATAACGAACTAGAAGGGTCTGAAGGTACAGACGACGTATTGCCCATTGTCTAGTATTGTTCTGTTTGAATATTGCAATTGATATTGTGGTGTTTTTTTTAAATATTTAAATTTAAATTTAACAAAAAAAAATGTGGGTGTTGGATTGTGGGTGGAGGTTGGGTTCGTTTTGGGTGGCGCGCCTCTGTTCTCTTTCTCCTAACGAACTGTCCCCTCTTGAATTAGCTGGGAAGGAAAAAGCTGAAGCTGGAAAAGTATGGAATTGGGAGGACGTTACCAACTGCCCTACTCTTCTAGTCTCCTAGAGGTTGAGGCTTAGAAATGTGCGAGACCAAACTGACTCACATTCTTACTAGGACTAAAAAAACTTCCATCCATTACGGTTCGCTATGGCCCGACAAGAATATCATGTCAATCCATGCAGCTAGAGTGACAATGATCACCAATGACAAATACAATTCCAAATGGAAAATAAAAAATACATTTTAGTCTACAATACAAAAAGGTTTTTTTTAAAAAAAAAAAGCAGAATTAAAAATTAAGAATTACAATTCTAAAAAGTTAACGAATAGAAAGAAAATTTTAAAACGTTTTTAATCCCGCTTAAAGGACCAAAGCCATACCACCGGCAACAACGGCGCCCATGACACCGGCGTTGACCAAGTGGTTGACAGCAGCACCTTCGGAACCACCTGGAGAAGCGGTGGAGGTGGTGTTGGTACCGTTGCCAGAACCAGTAGAGTTGGTGGCGCTGAAGAAATTGTTAGCATCGGAAATAGATAATATCGTTTGAAAAGAATCGAAACTTACTTAGCGGCAGAGACGGCAGCGACGAGAGCAGTGAAAACAACGGCGGACTTGAATTGCATTTTTGATATGTTTAACGAATGTAAGATATAAGTGTTAAAAAGAAGAAGAAAGAAGGAAAAACAAATCGAGGTGGGAACCACTGGCCTTTTTATACTCTTCTTTTTCGGCCTCCTTTTCCTCCTTTCCTTTACTCTGCAGAACCTGGAAGAATATTGGGATCTGCGCTTTTGTACGGAAAAGGGATCGCTTATTCAAAGGGGGTGGATTTCGGTTTCTTTTTTTTGCAAAGAAAAAAGTAACAACATTTACCGTGTTGGGAGAGGGAAATACCCGTTTAGGAAGGTGGCGAGGCGCGCCCCCTCTTTTTTTTCTGGGACGTTCCTTTAGCCAGTCATTGGCGATCGATCAGAGGCTTTGGGACTGAAGGCTTTTTACGGAAAAATATGGCATTTTCGGGACTAAGCGCTGGCGAGATTTTGAGTTGGAATTATTTAATGGTTTAGATTTGGTTTGGGTTTGGTTTAGATAGGATTGGATTTAGTGGTGATGTGCTATAGCTGATGCTAGACTGCGGAGAGATGATAGAAGATAAGAATTTTCTTGTCTGCTTTATTTTTACTTCTTTGATCGTACTAACAAAGGAGATAGAGAGGTATCTTAGCGCCTAGGACAAAACAAAAATGCTTATCTATAGGCCTAAAAAGGGCTGTGCTGGGATATACCCGTGTGCGGGCTAAAAACTAAAAAATTTTCATTTTCATTTTTTTTACTTTTCTGACTTATTCCCTTCCCATTCCCAGGATTAATTAGGGTCCACTCGCTTAGCTAAATATAACTCATTAGTTTCTGGATTAGACGCCCGAGCTGGCGGGCATAATAAATGCGTAAATCTGAGACTGGCTGGGAAACAATCAGTGATGCCATTTCTGTATTGAGCACTACTCTGCAGAATAACCCCCACGAGTACAGTACAGTACTGCATCAACAGGTAATTGACGATGTGGTTTCTCCTGTGCAGTTGTAAGAGGTACATGTCTTGCCCTCCTCCGAGCAGCCAACCAATCAGGTAGGATTTATAGGATTTATAGGATTTGTTCATGAATACTTTGACCAAACGCTCGAGCCTGAGTATCATTGCATTTCTACGGTTTGGCCCTCACAGATTTGTCTCATTCTCATCTCATTCTACATATTTTGCTGTGCCTCTTTTGCCCATTTTGTTCTAGGTTCGGTTCAATCGGGTGCTGGAAAATAGTCTACAAATCTAGCTACAGATCTAGCTAAAATCTAGCACCGCCACCCAAAGTCCGTTTTGGTCATCGTCTATTGAGATCTCGACGTGATTGACAATTCGCTCCGAAATAGCCATCAAACGTCGAATGAATATAGAAAAAGGAGGTGCGTAAGTTGGTCGAGTCAGTATCCCACAACTAGACAATTATCCATGCACAGTTAAGGGGTTACTGGCGCGTCCTAATGCAAGGTTAGCGCCTTTTTTTTTTCACGATTTAAGATAAAGGCAACCAAACAACACTAACCATTCAATAGACGGTCAAAGCCAGTCCCGTTCCGTGCTGAAAATTTCAACGATCAGACCAATATAAGCATCTCTCTGCATTCAATCGTAATCCCATCCCCTGACCCGGCCGTTCCAATCGAACTTTGAAACTGCAGATTCAACGTTCGTACATGCATGGATTTTCAATCCGGCCTATATGGCAATCATTGATATAGAGAGATCGCAACGGAACTAATTGATCGCGTTTTTTTGAGAAAAATAAAAATAAAAAATAAACGACGCGTCTGGCTAACAATATCCATCGTTGATAATAATAGCAAGGGATCAAAAAACGCATGCTGTCGTTGTCCCAGTAATACGGTTCTGGGATTGGATTGGATATGTAGACGCATCGCGCCGCCTCCCCGATCTGAATATTAACTGCTGCAGCCCTAAAGCTGACTTTTTTTATGGTTGCTATTGCATCTTTGGCCTTAGAAATTGGGCAATTTCTCCGATCGTTTAAACGGCCCTATCGCTGGATTTCTCCTTGCCAATATGGGCTAGCTTAACAGTTGCAGACGGTTTATATATCAAAATTTAAATGCCGGGCCCGGTGGCTAATTCTCCAAATTCCAGTCTCGTCTGTAAAACCGCAGTTTTCAGACATTCCGATCCGGATCCGGATCCACCAATTCTGACCATGTCTAGATGCAGCCGTTAAGTTTGGTGTTGCATTCTTATTCACCATGGAAACAAAGTATTCGCCAAACATTCAAAAAAAAAAAAAAAAAAAAAAAAAAAACAGTGCTATAGTTACAATCGGCTTTGGGTCGGCGAAACGCCCGTCACGTCCGAGATTACAAAACCGCTTACTCATCCTATAAACTTCATACGACTGGCCAACGGTAACAATTTATCCGGGTTGGTGCATTTTTGATCGGAAAATACCTCATTTCGGACCGGCGATCTTTAAAAAACAAAACCCGCCCCGCCTCCTTTTCTGCGAAACGAAACGCGGCGGACAAAATAAAATCCGTCTGTAGTCCCATGTCCATGGATACTACCCTTCTTGGGATACATGTCGACCCTGCCATCGCAACGGAAAGAACCGATCGACACTCTAAAAGCCTCGAATCGGGTTCAGCTCAGGAACCGACAAAATAAAGGAAAAACAAACATCTTTGTCTATAGATATCGATCGATATGTATTTTTAGTCTCAGGAAGTCTAATGCTAATACCCGTATCAAAATTCGTCATAACTGGTCAGCTATAGCGCGCCCGCCCTTTGTTTTCACCCACCGGAAAACCCACCGATCTACCACACCCGCCTCCCAGCTGGCCGATATCAAAGAGATAACACACTTCGATCCACTATCTCTCCTCTCTATGCTCTATCAGACTGTTTTTATCAACTATTCCGTACCCTCCACAGCAGAAAAGACTACTTGCATTGAGTTCCTCAGCTAACCCAAAGTCTTTTACACCCTGGAGCCCGTCCTACCTCCGTCAACCCTTCAACCCCTCAACCCGCGCAGACTATAATCTCCATGCATCAAACAATCATCATGAGTCTTGGCGGCACTGCGACCTTACGTAGGTAGATACCATGTACTCTCTCACACATCCGAATGTACGACATAAATTCGCCAATGCTGTCATGAATTTTCCAAACTTCCGTCGATATTATAATCCGCACGTCATTACTACCCAAAATTATATTCTATTCTTATCACCCGTGATTATTATTCCACTCACATCAGTATCATGTGGTTTCCGAATGCCAAGTAACATACCCTGACGTAATGATCGCCAGGAACATTAGAACACGCCGCATGCGGCACTTCAAAAAAAAATAAGCCGCCAACCACATCTACAACTCTCACGCATAGTTTGAATTCGAAAAATTTAAAATTTAAATTCCCTCCTCTATAATTTCTATAAACCCAAAAAAAAATAACAATAATACCTAAAAAAACCTGCCAATCTTTTTCCTCCTTATAACTACATAAAAGCAACAAAAAAACCCAAACATTCTTTTTTTTTTTTTCTTTTTCATTTTCATGTGTAAAAACTTTTCCAATTTCCGTTAATTCTTTTTCCTTCTCATTCCCATATAAATCCTCCCCATAATATTAATAAAACCAAACCTTTTTCCAATCATCATCATCATATGCAATAAAAACTAAAAAAAAATTCATCACTTCGTCAAAAGAATAAACAAAACAACTCAAGAAAAGACAACACAAAACCCAAAAAAAAAAAAAAAAAAAAAAAAAAAAAAAAAAAAAAAAAAAAAAATAAAAAAAAAAAAAAAAAAACAGTAAACCACAAATAAAAACCGTGATTCAAACAAAATAATATGCAGAACAGGAGATATTAAAAGGGTATTCACAATGCAAAGAAAAACTTTTTCAATAAAGAAAAAATCGACAGTATAAAACCAAACAAATCAACAAATAAGAGGAGGTAAAACAGTAGCTAGCTCTTGATAGTAAATCTACCACCAAGAACCACCACCGTTAAAGTCTTGACCCCAGCTGCTGCCATTACCATAGCCGCCACCAGAGCCACCACCGTAGCCACCACCACTACCACCACCGTATCCACGGCTGTCGCCATAGTGGCCACCACCACCACCATATCCTCCACCACCTTGCTTTCGGAAATCTCGAGTACCAGTACCTCGACCAGCTCCACCTCGGCCACCACCTCGTCCTCCTCGAGAAAATCCACTTTCTCGCAAAGTAGATTCCAAAAAGGCTGGAATTTCTTGATTAGCCTCCTTGAGGATATCAATCATTTCTCGAACAATACCCTTGTTACCACGGTTGAAAAATGCAGTAGCAACACCAACATTACCAGCTCGACCAGTTCGACCAATTCGATGAACATAATCATCAATATCAGTTGGCAAATCATAGTTGATAACATGAGTAACATTTGGAATATCCAAACCTCGAGCTGCAACAGCAGTTGCAACCATTACCGGTGCTCGACCAGTTCGGAAAGTCTCCAATGCTCGTTCTCGTTCTCGTTGAGTACGATCACCATGAATAGAAGTAGCAGCAAAGTTTTGTCGCAACAAAAAGTCACACAAATTATCAGCCATTCGCTTGGTTTCAACAAATACCAAAGTCAACCCTTGGTCACCAGATGCCAAAATATCTAACAAGACAGACTTTTTATCTTCATCTTCAACATATTCAATCTTTTGAGTAATATTTTCACTAGTAGACCCAACTCGGCCAACAGACAAGAAAATATAATCTTTCAAGAAATCTCGAGCAAGCATTTGAATATCTCGTGGGAAGGTGGCTGAAAACATCAAAGTTTGACGTTCCTGAACACCTGGCATGTCTTCACCTTCAACAATTCGTCGAATCTGAGGTTCAAAACCCATATCCAACATTCGATCAGCTTCATCAAGAACCAAATACTTGATGTTTTGCAAAGAAATCTTACCTCGTTCAAGCAAATCAACCAATCGACCTGGAGTAGCAACAAGCAAATCACATCCTCGTTCAACTTGCTTCAATTGCATACCAATATCAGCACCACCATATACAACACATGGTCGAACCCAAGATCGGTAAGCAAACTTTCGAGATTCATCATAAATTTGAGAAACCAATTCACGAGTTGGAGCAAGAATCAACGAAGTTGGATAAGCTTTTCGTTGGAATGGAGAATTGTTATCTGGAGTGTGTGCTGGACCAGATTGGAATGATTGAGACAAGATTGGGAACAAAAACCCACCAGTCTTACCAGACCCGGTTTGAGCACAAGCCATCAAATCTCGGCCATTAGCAACAATTGGAATGGAATATTTCTGGACTGGAGTTGGCTTGGCATATCGAGCAAGAGAAATATTAGTCAACAAATGTTCTTCCAATGGTGGAGATTCAAAAACATTGACTGGTTCTGGAACATCATTACCAGTAGCTTCGACTGGAATTTCATCATAGTTATCAAAGTTGATACCAGTGGACAATGGTTCACTTTCTTCATGAGATCCAAAAAGCTCAATTTCTAATCGTTCATTTGGTGGTCCTGGAACATGCTTACCATCGACGAAAGAACCTTCGCCAACACCTCGGCCTTGACCACGACCGCCATAACCGCCACGACCGCCGCCATAGCCACCACCTCGACCACCACCAGCACCACCGTAGCCAGTACCATAACCACCTCGACCGCCGCCATTGGTATAACCACCACGGCCACCTCGGAAACCACCACCACCACCGTAGCCATTACCATAACCGCCGCCACCACCACGGCTGTAGCCACCACCACGGTTGTAGCTGTCTTCAGCACCACCTTGATAACCTCCACGAGATCGGTGTGGAGGAACATAAACCTTGTTAGGAGCACCGCCGGAAGACTTGTTGTCATCCTTGACGCTTAGTCCTTGCATATTAGACGTAATATCAGTCATGTTGTTGTGTTGTGTATAAAAAAAAAAACTGTGTGTTGTGGCAAAATGCAATATAAAAATTTGCAAAAAAGATTCCTTTTAAATTATTTTTCAATAAAGAAAGACTTGGAATAGAAGAATATTAATAAATAAATAAAAAAACAACAAGTTGTTATGTTTTTTTTCTTAGGATGTAATTCTTCAAAGGAAAAAGGGTGAATGTTAAGAAGAAAAGGAGAGAAAATTTGTCAAAACTAGTACCCGGCCAGGCTTTTTATTTAAGTTGGGTAGTAAGAGAATTTCCTAGCACTTGAAATGGAAATTCCAATAATTTTCACTGGTCCACGTCTCGTCCGAAAAAAAAAAAAAGTTAAATTAAGCGCGCGCGACGGCGCTAAGGAAAGGAAAAAATTTTCAAATGATATCATCACCATGGCAACGGGCCACGGATCAATATTACCCGGAACTTTCTGGGAAATCCAAATCAACGCAAATGCCGAAATAGGGAGTTCCGGGTAACTGCGGATGTCATCTGTATGCGTTCATGGATCAACAGCCGCGCTCCCAAATCATGGCCAGGTCCAGATCGGAGTTTTGTGGAACGCTCATGATTTCGGTTGGCCCGGGCTTTTTTAGGATCCCTCGGCTCCGGATATATTGCACGGGTAGTTTTTTTTTTTTTTTTTCGTGTCTTAGTACACTCCTGGTCAGTCCTGCCCACTTTTTGCCAGGAGGCCTCTCCTGCGCTTATTGCTAATTTTTTCCCTTACTGCCGCGTTGTTCTCTTCTGTATCCACTCTCTTTTTCATTGTGCTAGCAAAACTACCCGTAACCAATGGTCGACATTGAATATATCAAAACACCGCCTGCGGATCCTCCAAAACCGGAGTCGACCGCTACCGGTGTTCGAACTACTGCCTATCCAGCAATTAGGAATGGTGAATTGATTGCCGAAGGTCCAAGTACCAAGAACTTTTCCAACAAGATCCTACTTTCATTCATGCTCGGTATCCCCGGATACTTTGTATGGAAGTTGAATGCTGGTTGGAAGTCTTTTGTATTCTTCTTTTTGATCTTTGCATTACCAGTTTTGCTTGCTTATTGGACTTTTGCTTCTACGTTTTCACCACGATTGAATGAAAAATGTCAGTTGCCAAATAGACCAATTGAAGAATATCTCGAATTTCATGATCCAGCTTTGGCTTCAAAGTATTACGGTGGAAAGATCCCAATGGAAACTTTTCAAGAACTTTATTTTGATGGCAAAGTTTCTTTCAAAGGTGATGCATTGGATATGCTTGAATACCGACATGATTGGGCCAATTTCCGGTTTACCTATTCCTTGTTCAAGTATTTCCTTACTGGGATGATTCCAGAAGTCATCATGCACAGCCGATCTCAAGATGAAGAACAAGTCCGAGATCATTATGACCGAGGTGATGACTTTTACGCTTGGTTTTTGGGTCCACGAATGATTTATACTTCGGGGTTGATCTCGGATATTAACCGAGAAGAAACTTTGGAAGAATTGCAAGATAACAAATTGCGAACTGTTTGTGAAAAGATTGGCTTGCAAAAGGGTGATCGAATGTTGGATTTGGGATGCGGCTGGGGTACTTTGGCTCGATATGCCTCTACTCAATATGGAGCTGAAGTCACTGGTATTACTCTTGGGCGAAACCAAACTGCCTGGGGTAATGGCAATTTGGCAAAGGATGGTATTACTCAAGACCAATCCAAGATTTTGTGTATGGATTACCGAGATACTCCAGTTCCAAAAGGGAAATATAACAAGATTACCTGTTTGGAAATGGCTGAGCATGTCGGTGTTCGAAAGTTTGGACAATTTTTGGATCAAGTTTATGACATGCTTGAAGATGATGGTGTTTTCTTTTTGCAATACGCTGGTTTGAGAAAGTATTGGCAATATGAAGATTTGATCTGGGGGTTGTTTATGAACAAGTATATTTTCCCAGGTGCCGATGCTTCTACTCCATTGGGATTTGTTATTGACAAGCTTGAAGGTGCCGGGTTTGAAGTTGCAAATATTGACACTATTGGTGTCCATTATTCTGCTACTTTGTGGCGATGGTATCGAAACTGGCTTGGTAACCGAGACAAGGTTGAAGCCAAGTATGGTAAAAAGTGGTTCCGAATTTGGGAATACTTTTTGGCTTCTTCTACGATTATTTCTCGACAAGGGTCTGCTACTTGCTTCCAGATCCAATTGCGAAAGAACTTGAATTCCAAGCACCGGGTTGAGGATATTCCACGACAATTTGGGTTGGATGTTCCAAAGCCAGCTGCTTCTGGTAACAAGTGGTTGCAAGAGGAATAAAAGGTGTGTATTATGTATAACTAGTAAACTGAAATTGTAACTACTAGGTGGGGGAAAAAAGTTAAAAAAGAAAAAAAGTAATCAAAAAAAAAAAAACCATCTTAATAATATAGATTAGCAAGTTTTTGGTATATTATTTCTTTTATTTACGTTTCATTTTTGGCGGGGTTTTTGGTCGCAAGTTGTCGATTTCAGAACTCACTGGTACTCGGTGGCCCATCGATCTGGACTCAGCCGTATACCCCTGCGGCGTGAAATTATCAAGCAAAACATCCGGAGATGCAACAACCCAACCTGGACGGGCTCGTACTGGTTTGGAGATAGAGGTATACCCTGGGATGATATGTAGTCGACGGTTCATGAGTGAAAAGTTTTCAATAATCGAGTACATCTTCTCTGGGATGACATTGGCTCTGGTGTTGGTAGTCGACGCTTCAAGAATAAGATCAGTGTCAACATTGCAATTGATAAGATCCGAGTCTTCACTTCGTCGAAGTGTTCCCTTGAGTCCCATAAGACAGTGCCAAGTGGACTTGGTAAGCGAGTCGTCAATGTGTTGGTGTGGGTAGTACAAAGACGATTGATCGGTGGCGAAATACATGATATCTTCACTTCGACGGAACCCCCAGTGCTCAAGAACAGAACGACCGCTTTCCAACTGGTATCCTGGCACCCACAAAAAAACGATACTTGGGCGCGGTGTGATTCGTTGCAATGGCAGTGACATGAGGGTGTCTTGAGATGGCGGTTCGTCTAGACAAGCTCCGACCATGACAACATCGAAATTGGCGCCACTTGCCGCCCATTTGGAAAACTCAGATTGCATTGCATCTGGTTGCAGTTTCCGCCCGTATGCCTTGCCGGCATGTCGGCGGTTATGAGTACTCTTGAGCGAATGCAGTCGTTGCAGCTTTGGGTACCCGATCAATGGATCTTCAACGTTCCGAATGTAGGCTTGAGGGAGAGAACCGGTTCGGAGGTAATTGTCACAGTAGTCGTTTCCGAAATTGTGAGTTTCGTGGTCGGTACTGGATGCATTGGTGATGGTGGTGTTGGTCGATCCGGCTGACCCTGCAGAAGAGGCATGGTGGCTAGACCCACGACGATTTTTGGTCATGATTGTTATTACTTGAGTGGATTTCTGATTTTTCGAATTCTTTGAGGGAATTCCTGGTTTATTTATAAGAATTATTTTGACGCTAAGAAAACACTAGTCACATAGTCTATGCAAGGATCCAGATCTGGATCGCGGGCCTCCCAAGATAAAAGATACCTTTTACACTTGACACACGCGCCACATTCAAAAAAACAGGGGGAGGATGGATTTGCTTAGTAGATTCACCGGTAGTCCTCGAACGAAAACGCGGATAGGAGACCCGCAAGCTCGGTTCGATACTACAAAAGATGTGTGTGGTGAGGCATTGGTACGATAATAATAATAAAAATATGGTGAGATCGGTGCTAATGAAAAATCCGCAGAAAATCCTGAAAAAGCCTCAGGAAGAGCGTCTATATGAAACACTTGAGAAAAACATCAGCACTTTAATCAGCATATTCAAGCAAGAACAAAAGTTATCAGGAGAGTTGGATGTTTGCGCCGTGTGGTTTCTGCAGCAAGGTGTACTAAGGGTACTGGCAGATCGGTTCCGTGAGTTGCCTGGATACCTTTTTCTCACCATTTGTGGGCTGTTTCGAGTGTTATTTGATGCAGATCAAGACAAGATTGTTCGAGACCGGGAGCTTATTTATAGCACCACTAGGTTCTTACAGCAAATGTCACAAGCAGCAGCTAGAATTGATCGTCAAGGTGAGGAGGATTTCGCCCAGCTTTTATTTATTATGGCGTCGAGAATGAAGGCGCATCCTGATATGATTGGTCATTGGTTTGATGTTTTGGAGATTGGATCCGGCCAAATGGCTTATAAGGATGAATTCCCATTGTTTTATTTATTACTGGATCATGTCTACCACGATGGCAAGGTTGGCGAATACGCCAGGACCGGGGTGTTGTATCTGGTGGATATTGTCTCTGTTTCTGAATCATTGGAGCAGTGGGTGTTGCAGAGCGATTTGTGTACATTGATCGCCAGTGGGTTAGGTGCATTGTATAGTCAGTTAAGCAGGGATGCGACGAAATTGACCAACGTTTCAAGTTGCGAGCTACCATCGATTGTGGTGTTGAGTATGGGAGGAGGGGGAATGGAATCGGGGAAAAGAACAAGAGAAGAAGCTGCAGATTATCGGCTGGGGCTGGGTAACTTTGTTAGTTATTTGCAGTTTTGGCAGGATATGATCAACTATTGCAAGTCGGACCGGTTGGTCAAGCGGTTAATGGCTCATTTTGATGTGTTGTTTGTACGCCAACTGCTTTATCCATCGATTGTTCAAAGCACTGATAACCAGGGGGAGTATTCTGTTCCAATGTTGACGATTTTCCGGCATATTCTGGGCGTGTTGGAGCATAACCAACTCAGTGAGACCATTTTGATGTATTTCTTGGGTCACAAGATGCCGCAGGTGTCGCTAGAAGGTGATGAGATTGCGGAGAATTTGTTGAATGATGATAATGATGGACAGGTTTTGTTGACGTTGAGAGATATTATTCTGGCATGCTTGGAATCGCCGCGTGAGAATCTGCGGCTGGTTGCCCTACAGTTATTGTCAGTGCTGATCCGCAAGTTTTATCCGTATATTGTGGGTACTATGGTTTCAGTGCATGAAAGTGATTCCACCGAGACGATTCCGAATAGTTTGTGTGTGCGGGAGTTGTCGATTTTAAAGTCAATGAAGAAGGAGATTGATTGTGACGAGCAGTTGGGTGGGGTTAATGGGGGGTATGAAGCCGATATAGAGATGAAGATTATCAATTATCCGTTTCTACTCCCGCAGCAGCTTGAAGCGTTGCTACCGGAGGAAAGACAACGCCGGACGGAAATGAGTATTGACAAGACGTTGACTCGGCATGCGGTGCGATCTGAAGACCGGTTGTTGAGAAGGTTGTATGAGATGCTGCTAGACTTTTTTTCCAACTCCACGGAGCTCAACCTTGCATTGACGGGGGTGTTTATGGAGCTGGGGACGTGTGGCTGGTGTACATTGCGAAGCTGGTTATTGGTGTTTGATGTGTCGAGTGGGGATGACGAGCCTAGGGATGTCGATATCCTGCGCAAGACAAAGGTGTTGCAGGTGTTGCAGGATCTATGCAACCAGTACCAACATTATAGTGTCACTGTGGATCAGTTTGAGACTGGGATTTACGAGTTTCAGAAAGCACTCAAAGTTAGTGAGGATATTGGCGATGCCATTCATACGAATAATGATTACGACGAGAACACCAATAGCTCGCCAACCCCGTCTCCACCACCGTCTCCGACGCCAAACCGGGTCAAAACCACTCCAGTAGAGGGTCTGAGGCGGTCGTTTTCGCGACTGAGTATTCCAAAGCGTCGGTCTACCACTACCACCAATCTGCCCGCCGCAAGCGGCGCCACAGCCACGTTGGGCGACTCACCACGCCTCTCTCGCACCTCATCCAGCTCCACCATTGCATCGCACAACCTCGACACGCGGGTGCGGGTGATCAAGCCCAGCTCGGAGACGCTACGGAGCATCTCCAGCCGGATCCCCAGCGAGCTGGACATCAAGCATCAGGTTATCCACGAGACGGCGACGGCGCCGCGTGGAAGCAGCGGCGTGCGGCTCGCGCAGCTCTACGGCAACGTGATCATCCTACGGGAATTCCTCCAGGAAATCGAGGCGCTCATTCACATCCGAGCATGGCTAGTAGATCAATAAATATATTACATAAAAACAACAGCAACAACATAATGCGGGCTATCAAAAATCAATGTCATAAACCTCCTTCTGTTCCGTATCAAACGGCCTCTGCTGCTTGGTGTTGTTCCAGTGGAACGACCGCGACACGCTGTCAATGAACTCTGTCTTGCTGGACACGATCGTCGGGAACGGGTACTGCGACGCATGCACGGTCAAGTAGTCTCCCCGTGCAAGCTCGATCCTGCTGCGCCCGTCAAACGACACCCACGCGGTGGACCGCGAGTCCGCTGGAACAGACACCCGCAAATGCATCGAGTCCGGCAGCAGCATAGGCCGGAATGATAAGGTATGCGGGCAAATCGGCGTTACACACATGGCAGGAATCTCCGGGTGGACCAAAGCCCCGCCTGCTGATAACGAATATGCTGTAGACCCCGTCGGCGTCGACAGGATCAACCCGTCCGCTTGCACAACCGTCAGCAACGAGTCGTCTCCATACAACTCCAGCATCGACAACCATGGGTTCGGCCCTCGATCAATCACAATGTCATTCACAACCTGATGCATGGCTTGCTTTTCACCATTGGCATTGTACAATGAGCATGCGAATCGCATCCGCAGATTCACCCGAATGCCCCCGTCGAGAACCTGCGACAGGTCATGCTGGTAGTCGTCAATCTTGTAGTTGGTGAGAAACCCTAGTGATCCCAGTGAAAACGACATCACTGGAGGCACCACTTTTTGGAACAGCTGCCCGACTAGCAACGTCGTCCCGTCTCCTCCTAATGCACATACCAAGTCACACATGTCTGCTGCTTCATCTTTCGCAAGCATCTCGGGCGTCCAATATTGCAGCAGTCTTCGACATTCAGGGTGTTCATTGCTGAACCCCTCCCCGTCGAACCGCTTGGAGTCCATCAGCTTGGCGTCTACATACACCGTGACTGAATGCGTCAACATGATCCAACGTGCCATTTCTCGAGTGACATCTACCAATGAATTATCCCTCGCTTTCGTTACAATCAACACAGCATTCACTTCCATATGTATCGAAGCTTGCCCCAGTTGATTCGCCAGGTTTCTTACCCCAGTCGCCGTTTTGACCCTACAGATTTGTTAGCGCTTTCGAAAAAAAAAGATTACATCATCATTTTGAGGAACATACAGCCTACTATGCGATAATCGATCCGATTCTGACAGTGACAGTTCTTTCAGCCCATCCATAACCTCATCAAATTTCGCATGGATCAACGGAGTGCCACTAAAACTCGGCCGTGAACTGATCCGTCCATTTCGTCTATGATACGGTGTGGAGATTCCCGATGTCGCCGTTGAATGATTCGGTGATGAGTCGCCACTAGGTGACACCGGACTGGCTTCATGTAGCACTGAATGGTGGTGGGTTTCCAACATTCCGGTGAGTTTCGAGTGTCTATGTGACATTTGAGAAAAAAAAACCCTGCCTTTTTAAAAATATCTGGTGATTAAATATGAGTTAAGGAAACAAGGTTGGTGGGACTAATAAAATATATATAAAAAAGCCAAAATTGGGCGGAGATTATTTGAAAAGCGGCCCCTCATTGAATTCGGGTTTGAAATTTCCGTCACTGAAGGGAAAGAAAAAAAAAACAAAAAAAAAAAAAAATTCAAAGCTCGGCCGTGCTTACATAATCGGGGGCCGTGCCAACAAAAGAGACGTTGCGTTGCGTCGCAGGAGTCATTCAATTCCCCCCTGGCGTGTCCAAAGAGAAAGCCTAATTTCTGCTACTTTGTGCTACAAGACACGAACCTTGTTCTTTTTTGATATTTATAAAACGTTTCACGAACAGAGGTTTTTCAGAATCCTTTTCATCTTTTGGACGTGCGGCCTTTTTTTTTTTTTTTTTTTTTTTTGAACAAAAGAGTACCACTTCCTTATTGAGAAAAAAACCACCAAAAATCAAAAAAATCGAAACAAATTTTCCTTTTTACCCTGAAATGCCACTTTTTTCATCATCACCATCTCCTAGCATCAACATTCCTCTTTCAACCGTCAACTCGAAACGCGACGACGACTACTATTTCAAGTCGAAAAAGAAACAGGGAATCATGCAAGGCTCGATTATTCACAATAGAAATGTACGCATCCTTTTGGCAGTAGGGTTGTTAGTGACCATGTCTCTATGGTTATTCTCATCTAGTGGTACTTCAACGTATCCACTTCAGAGCCAAAAACCCTCGCATCAACAAGCACCTACTGATGCTTTTGCTTGCACAAAATCTTACGATGGCAAACGACCAATTACTCAATACGTGGTTATGATCGATGCAGGATCATCCGGCTCTCGTGTACACGTGTACGAATTCAACAACTGTCAAGCAACTCCTCAGTTGGTTCGTGAAGAATTCAAAATGTTGGAACCAGGCTTGTCTTCTTTCAAAGATGATCCTCAAGCCGCTGCTGATAGTTTGAATCCATTGTTGGAAGTTGCTATTAACACCGTTCCAAAGGAACTTCAGGGTTGTACTCCTATTGCTGTCAAGGCTACAGCTGGGTTGAGAATGATTGAAGGGGGTGCTGAAGCATCTAATAAGATTTTGGCGGCTGTCAAGTCCCACTTGGAAACCAAATACCCATTCCCAGTGATTGAAGATGGTGTCGTTATTATGGATGGTAAAGATGAAGGTGTGTATGCTTGGATTACTGCCAACTATCTTCTTGGTAATATCGGGTCCAGTGAAAAGACTCCAACTGCTGCTGTGTTTGATTTGGGTGGTGGATCTACTCAAATTGTGTTTGAACCAACTTTTAACGTGCCAGATAAGGCGATGACCGAAGGTGACCACAAATACACTCTTGATTTTGGTGGACGACATTTTGAACTCTACCAGCATTCTCACTTGGGCTATGGGTTGAATGCCGCAAGAAAGGCAATGAACTCGTTGATTGTCGGTAACCAACTAACCGGTGATAAGCTTGTTGATGGTGCTAGTGTTACCAATCCATGTCTTCCACCAAAGGCTACTGAATCTGGTGTTTCTGTACAAGTTTCTATCCCTGGTACCACTGATGAAAAGGCCAAGAAGGAAATCACGGTTGACATGGTTGGTCCAAAGGAAGCTAGTGTGTCACAATGTCGAAACTTGGCTGAACAGATTTTGAACAAGGATGCTGCATGTACCACTGCACCATGTTCATTCAACGGGGTGCATCAACCATCCTTTTCGGACTCATTTTTGCAAAACTCTGACATGTATATTTTCTCCTTCTTTTACGACCGAACATTCCCATTGGGCATGCCATCGTCATTCTCGTTGAACGAACTCAAGGATCTTACTCACAAGGTGTGCAACGGAGCTGAACACTATGACTCGTTCTCTGCCATTTCCGGAGCTGTTGACGAGTTGAAAAAGAACCCAGGTTGGTGTCAAGACTTGAATTTCATGACGGCCATTTTGCATACCGGTTATGATATCCCAATCCACCGTGAAGTGCGAATCGCAAAGAAGATTCGAGATAATGAATTGGGTTGGTGTTTAGGTGCGTCCTTGCCATTGTTGGATATGCAAGGGTGGTCTTGTAAAGTAAATGAACATCTTTAGAAAATATAAAGAGTTTATAGTCTATAATTTAATTTCATTAATATTATCTATCATTATCCTGTATCTATATCTGGGATGACGATTACACCGATTTATGCGTAAAGTCAATAAACTTTTTCCGGTGCAAAATACCCATAAACTTGCCCTCACGGGTAACACAAACCACTCGAGTGCCCAGTTTGGTAAACATTTGCTGCACCAACGCCAATGGAGAATGGATATCCATTGTAACTGGCGCCACGTCGATAAACGGCGTCAAATCAGTAATACTGTTTTCATCCACTGGTGGTGTTTCCTCAGGGTCTGTATTAGTATCCGCATCATCATCATCATCATCCGAGTCGGTGCTATTATGCTTACTCCCAAAGTAGTCACTTGGTTCCGAGCTATGTTCAGTTTGGTCTGGAGAAAACGACAGAACATTGTTTGAACCGGTGGTGCGGCGGAGCGGGGCGGCCCCGGCTCCATCTTCTTCGTGAGCCGCACTGTAATACCGATGGTATTTCGTCACGTCTTCTTCCCGCACAGAAAGCTTACACATGACTTCATCTTCCGGGTACCCACACTCATTACACCGTTCCATAATCTGATCCAATGCAAACTCTAATTCCGGTGCAGTAATCATCCCCACCAAAATCGACCCCTTGACCAACGGAATACACCCGTCAAATTCGCCTCGTCCTTGCAAAACATTCAGCAATGCTCGAAGCCGGGCCGAGGAAATATAGACAGACTTGGAAACATCAATAAGCTCATTCCGGTGCACGATGGTCACCAAATCAGCAAGCGACGAATCAAATGACGGCACCTTTCTGTTATCCAAAAATGGAAAGTTATTCTTGTGGATAATAATGTCATAAATACTACCTGGTTCAATAGCATTTGCAACCCAGTTAGACACCAAAATGGCGATTGAAAACGGCAGCACATATTCCAAAGACCCCGTCAATTCAAACAAGATTACCGCCAATGTCACATTCATTCGCGTAACACCAGCCATAAATGCACCTGCACCAGCCATGGCATATACCCCTGGTACAATATAAACACCCAACGACAATGGCCACATTGGATGCAACTGGTCCATATATTGAATGGACAATGCAGTAATTCGTCCAAACAACGCTCCAATGGCCATTGATGGGATATAAATCCCAGCTGGTATTTTCATTCCAAAGGTCACTGCTGTAAGTACAAGCTTAACAATCAATGCATAACTCAAAGACCCAAGTACCTCTTGATAATCTTCAAGCATGGTAGGGCACAATGCTTCACCGGGCTCACATGGACTGGCCAAATCATAAATCAACTCCGTCACTGATTGTGCAGTATACTTGTTGGAAAACGTCAAAATCGCAGTCAAAATTGCAACAATAACCACCTCCAAAGTCGGACTGTTTTTGATTGGTGCCCATTGACGATAAGTCTTACCCCACCAAATGTGGAATTTACAAAAACATCCTCCAAAAATCCCGCCAGCTACTCCAATAAACACAAACGAAATCAATTCCCACGAATTCCAGTCGTCTTTTGGATATGCAATTTCAAACAATACAGTCTTTCCTGTACCATAAGGATCCATAAACTTCAAAAATAAGGTCGAAATCATGGCACAAAAAAACATTCGAAACAATTGTTGCGGCAGGAAAAAGTACGAAACCTCTTCCAGTCCAAACAAGACCCCACCAAGCGGCGATCCAAATGCCAACGCCACACCGGCACTAGCCGCCGCAGCCAACAATTGCCGTCGTTTCATGTCATTTTCGCTAAATTTTTTGCTTAATCGGCATGTAATATTACCGACACAAGTCGCCAAATGCACATATGGGCCCTCTTTACCCAAACTCATCCCCGAAGCTACAGCAGCAATCAATGCACAAGTCTTGTATACCAACGTAGTAGTCCCCAAAAACCGGCGAATAACAAACCCAGACAAAATAGTCTTGACTTCTGGAACCCCACTACCATATGCCGTATACATTACCCGTTTCTCAGCCGATTTCTTTTCAATCAATGGCTCTTGTTCATCGTCATTTTCTGTATTCTTCTTTCCATCAACATTAGACGCTGGCACCCCCAATGGATTGACACTTTTAGTCTGCAATGTAATCCAAACCGAAACCAAAGCAAAAGCCACAGTGGTGGCAAAATATGCAAAAAAATCCAACCAAGGTTGGTCAGTAGGACTGCTATTCAAAACCTCTGACCAAGTCATCCATGCTTCACATCGTCCAAACCCATCAGACTTTGGACAACAGCTACTCTCACGAGTGAGCCATCCGTTACTACAGTATCCATGTCTCCAATCAGTCATAAATCCTTCAAAAAAGTCAACAATATACGCCACTACTGCAAATGCAAACCCAGCAATAGTAATCAAAATCCACCCTTGAATACCATCACTCATCCGAATAATCCTGCCTCTCATCCCCGGCAATGACTCCAAATGATTCCGTCTAGCGCTTTCTTTGACTGTATCTCTAGTCCAATCAATCGTGGTAAAATCATCATAAAAATTACGGTCTCCAATATTGCTTACCATCCCAGCGCCGCCGACAACTGGAGTGTGTGGCGTTTGTGGGGTTGAAATGCCACCATTGTGATAGTGGCGACTATAATGGTTATTAAAAGAACCAGTCGTATGAGAACTTAGTTGCCGTCTATGATGTCGAGTCATGATGCTCTCTTCATATTCCCCACTTTGGCGTAATTTGGGTGTTCGAAGGTTTGGACTATCCATTCCTGATGCGGTGGTTGGATGTGGTATAGATAGTAAGCCTAGCGCACCCTCCCTAGCACGATTAAAAGTACTTCGTAACCTAGTTTGTCCATTTCGTGCTGGTGAGTCGCCATCATTATACTGGACAGTAGAACCTTGTCGTAATAGTGTTGGTCGACTGGTATTGTCACCCGGATGGTCTTCGTTTTCAGACTCAAAATCTTGTACTCTCAACAAAGGGGACCCACCGTCAGTTACCGACCTTGAAAGAGTCGGTCGACGGTTAGTCATGACTTGTAAAAGGTTTTTAAAGGGAATAAAGTTAAGAAAAGATTGAAATGGGAATTTTTTTAAAAAAAAAAGTGTATCTGGAGGAAGAAAAAAATGTGGAGATCTGGAAATAAATAGGGGGGACTCAAAGGGGGAAGATCTGGAAAAATAAAATGTGTCGCGAGTGTAGCTTTGGAAACAGACGGCTACGTACGTGATCATTAAAAATGATTAGGAAATGACGTAACTGCGGGGGGCCGTACAAGTCGGACAAAATGTGGTGTTTTGAATTCCAAGAAAAATAAAACTAAATGCAGTCAAATCGCGTAATAGTAGTATTTATTTTATATATATCCTATTGTTGGTACTTGTTTTGGATATTCATAGTCCATCAGTTTTATGACCTGCTTGGCTTCATCCCATTATGATACAAAGTTAGACTTCTCTATAATGAAAGTAGGATATCTGGTGATCTGTATAATCCGGTCAAATACGAGTATTATGTCCATCTATTTAAGCATGTTTATTTACTTTTACTTTTCACGTGTACATTTCAACAACATTCCTAGCTTCCGGGTGTATGCCGCACCTGCTCATTGTTTGCATCTCCATATAGACGGTACTGCACAAACGTCCTCGAAAATTGCAGAGGAATTCAGCCGATCACCACAGTAACTAAAACAGCTTGTATTTGACATGTAGACGATCCCAAGTTTATCCCGGCTTGTATTGTAAAAAAACACTATTATCTTTTAAGCTGACTAGGATAAGGGATAACAAGTGCGGCTCCGCTTCCTGCAGCAGCAAGGTTTCCCAAAGGGCTCCTCCCAAGAATCTCGTGCCGATGATGTCGGCAGTGCACCTCCAAATTTTCTTTCTTTCCTTCCTTTCCATTATCTCCCTCGCGATATCAAATGGAATTTTTGAACAAAGCAGGAGCCTCTATGGGCGTTGTACCTGTGGCAGATACCAAAGCTCAAAATCGATGTTACAAATACTTACAAGAAGCAAAAGATCTTCTCACAGAAGAGATTAAAAAGAAGGGTGGCAGTTTAGATAGTGGTGATGACTCCACTCCTCCAGACGATTATCCTCAACCAGGTAGCGAGGATCCAATTATTTACCTCAAAAACCAAGTCAAATTGATCGATCAAGAAATCAAACTACTACTACCAAATGCTGGTGGATATTCTTTCAGAAAGGCTAACATGTTCTGGAAAAATTGGGACAAGGTTAAGGAACAAACCATTCGCCAGGTGATGGAAATCGAAGGCGATGGTGATCATGTAACAAGAGATAAGATTTTTAACAAGATTGATGAGCTTGAAACTGGACGGTATAGGGATTAACTAATGAGAGAAATGTTGTTTTATAACATAGGACGGATTATGTTATTTTTTTTGTTTTTTTTTTTGTTTTTTTTTTTTGATTTTTGAAATGATATTTTCTATTTACATCATACGCCCGTAAATACCTTTTTTTTTTTTAATAGCATTTTTGGAACAATAGAAAGAGTAAACTTGGAAATCATGACAAGTTTCACACTTTCGGAGATTTTGAATAAGCCCAAAAACCGTTTTTTTCTTTATAATACCTCATCGCGTTCGTTAAATAAAGATTAATACTTCATCTTTTGTTTTTTTTGGTGTTTTTTTTTTGTTGTTTTTTATTGTTTTTTTTTTTCTTTTTTTCCAATAATTAACAACGAGAACTATAATGTCTTCCATTCTCAAGTTCTTCGCTGACTGATTCAACAATATCATCATCATCACCATTTTCCTCCACCAAATCAATAGTAGCATATTTAATCATATCCCACCGTTTCCAAAACTCTGCAGAAGAAACCGGATCAGAAGATTCAACCAAATCGGATAAAAAGTATTTTGCATTCATCAATCGTTTCTTCAAATTCAATAGCCGCGCGCTTTGTGTTTGTTGACCACCACGCGAACCACCAACTACCGATGCCGCTTCATCTGCGGCGTTATAATCCGCCGACATTATTGAATTCTTTCGTCGATAGCCTGGTGTACCAGGACAGGACGGTTCATCAGTATAATAATCTTCATCCTCTTCACCACAAAGTGATACTGGCGAAGAAGGAAGCTCCTCCAAATGACAAGGATTTGCTTCATCATACAAGTCGTTTTCTGCAGAAGTGGTACAAGCACAATATTGTGCCCAAACTTCATCAATAGCAGAAACCAAATATTCAAAGCATGCTTGCCTTGCCATTTTATCAGCTTCTGGTACAGCAAAACTTTTTCTTCGTCGATGAGCAGCTAATTTATTAGCAGACCCACGCCGGCTTCGAATAATTGCAGCTGCAGTGGCAGCATCATCATCACTGTCGCTATTGATATGAATTGCCGTATTATTAATCAAAAATGCACCATTTGCTGAAGAACATGATGATAATGTTGGTGGAGAGAGTGGTGGTTCAGGATACGACTTGGCGTCATTATCTAACCTAATCTTTTTGCAAGCACTTCCAGCTCCAAATTGTGAAGATCGTTTGCCATTCCGAGAACTACCTAGTAAATTACCCACGTTCTGTGTATCTCTGAGCACGGGTCTCATTTGGGAGTTTTGTGTGTTTGTGTTTGGATTAAAATTGCGTGCGCAAAAATAAAAATAAAAATAAAAAGAAGCCTCTTTTTTGTGTTGGGAGATTTGAGAAAAAACCTAGAACCTTCTAATGAATTCCAGCCAATCAAAAGTCAGAAATGCCAGCACACAACTTAATGGGTGGCAAAAACAACGAACAAAAAAAAAAAAAGGTGGCGAAAAGAGAAAAACTGCTAAGAAAGAAACCGCGTTAATATGGCAGATATTCCTTTCAAATAGTTCCTTCTTTTTTCAAAAATATTCCTTTAAATATTCCAGATGGTATATCTAAAGAAAAAAAATGAGAAAGAAAAAAAAAAAGGTGGTGGCGCTTTTGATGGTGCTTTTAGGGAGCAGACGACAAAGCGAAAAGGCGACCGAAAATGAAAATTTTCTTTGCGATACTGAGAAAACAGAAAGAAAAAGTGGTTGTTGCTAAGGAAACTTGGGACTAACCGCTTAGTTTTAAAGGAGAAAGGCGCAGACAAGGATTGGGAGTTTTTAAGCGGTGTTTCCGTGCCAAGGGGGTTGTTGCTATGCTTGGATTGGCTGGGCAGTGGCGCGGCCCGTGCATGTAAAAATAAACTGGGTAATTAATCTACCGCGCGGCAGTTTTGGAACCCAAAAGAGGACACTAGTGCCAAAAGGGTTAGTTAGATGCGTTTGTTGCATCAGATAAGAATCTGTTAGCGGTCGGTTTGTTTGTTTTGTTTTTGAAGTAAAAAGTCACCAGACTGGGGTAGTAGTTTTGAAGCAGTTTAGTTTTATATACGAATTAGAAAGAAAAAAAAAATCTTATTTTGCTCCTAGAGTTGGTTTAAACTCTATGCAAGTCAATCACTTCTAGACATTTTCGGGGGGTCTCTACATCGCGATTATTTGTCGCAGGTTTTATTTCAAAAGGGGTTAACCTAATGCACAGCCTTTAATTTGCATTTGCGCCTTAAAATAAAATAGGTTTCTTTGTAGTTTTAGTGCATGTGACTTTCTGGTGGTCATAGTTGGATGCATTCCTGTTATAAAAAGCCCAGTATCACTGCTAATCTTATGCTGAGCCGCACAACACTAGGCTTGCATTAGATCGATCTGGAGATCTCTGCTATAGTCTATAGACAGTGTTCACAATGAATATTACATGTCAAAAATCGCAACTGTGATTATTATTCTTATTTGCAGCCGGAATGTTCAGCACGGTCCGTGCAACCTTGGTCTGAGACTGGTTTAGGTTGCGTGATTAGCGCTGATCAAGGGGCTTCAAACAGTTCAAAAGCCGCATGAGCTGTATTAGGTACCGCCGCCCATCTCGTAACCCCATCCATGGGCGCCCATAACGTTTGTTATATATCTGGAGAAGAATACAGCCCTGAATTTGAGGTACAAGGATTATAAGTTTCAAACCCTATGATTGTACACAATACAGGGACAGTGCACTGTTTGACACTTGGACCACGACCAACAGACTGGTAATGCCGGAAACCCCAGATATACAGAACAATCTAGGGGTCTACCGTACTGAGCCCAAAATATATATACATCACCTGATACTTTTCCATATATAACCCACACCACCTTCCTTAATAGTACCAGTCAACCGGAAATTTTCAGTTAATTATAATTATTTTTTTAAGCCGCATTCTAATTTAATTTATACACAATGTTTATAGAATATTCCAAGACTCTTCACAACCATGACAAAACTTGGAACAAGCAACAGATGCCGATAATGGATAACTAGACACACCAATCTTTTCATCAACAAACTCATCAGCAAAGGTATCCTTACCCTTTGCCATGGCCCCCACAAACACACATATACTTTCACCCTCATCCAAAGTATTTACATAATCCCGTACCGGCTGTACTTTGGCGTCAAAACTCAAAGTGACCTTACGGCATTTGAGCGGCAAATGATCTGTGATTGGGTTCTTGATCACCTTGAGAAGCTTTTCCTCCGAATCCTGCGACTTAATACTCAACCGATGCAATAGCTGGACCATCAACCCTGAAAATCGTTTGAATGTTCGTGGAATTCTGACACTTGGGTTTACCTCAATCAATACTCCTCTTGCTGTTTGAATGTAGACTTGCAACTTGCCAGCCTTGTTGACTGGCGAATCAAGCAGAGTCAACAGACATTGATGTGTAATATCTGGCCGCGTGTCTTTAATATCTCTATTAAGCTGCTTCAAATATGCTTGATGGTCGTCGCAGTTTAACAAGGCGTATCTAGTACCTCCATTTGAAGAAATCTTGTGAGTTTCCAAGCATGCATTAGAGAGTACTACAATTAGCCGTTTAGTGTCCTTGTCTTTTGAGTTGAGCACTTTTGGAGTCTTTGGGACCATGGATGGATCCTCTTTATCGTCCTGCTTGCCTTTTCCTGAGTTGTTTGCCGGCATTATTTTGTGAATATTAGTGTACCAAAGTGTTTCGATGTTGGGGAAAGACAGAAGAAAAGTTTTTTCGCCAAATTAGCTGGAACGGCGGGCCTAGCTAGCTAGCTAGTAGATTGAAATTTTCCGTTTGTTGGGAGCGGCGTTCGGTGCCATCGTATTATATGTCGGTTGACATCAGATCTATTAGGGTAGCACTTGGCGGGGTTGTTAATTTTTGGGATTTTTTGGAATTTTTTTGTGGTCATTCAGCTCTGATTTTATAATTGAAAAAAGTGTTGTGGGCCATTGATTAAATGCATGGCCATTACGGCAGTGTTCATTTGGTGGTAATTTTCCGATAATACAACATAGTGCGAACCGCTCCCATCGTCTCCACACGACACACCCATGAGCGATGATGATGAGTTTGACTGGGATGAACTCGATAGACAGCTCGAAAAGAGCCAGGCGGCAGCGCCAGCACTGTCTAACAAGTTACAACAAGACCATGAAAAGTTGAAACAGAATTATAACGAACTTAGCAAAAAGCTGCTGGCAGCGCACGGCGAAACATCAATCCTACGGGCTAATCTCGACCAGCTTAAAACCACGCGACAAATTGATCTTGACGCAAAGGAGCAAACTGAAAGCGCGCTGGAAAAACGACATGTATCTGAAGTGGAGGATTTGAAACGTGAAATCCAGAAATTGAAAAACGAGCGACAGTTTTTGGTCAATGATCAACAGCAAAACTTGATTGAAACGAAGATCAGATCAAAGCGGCAAAAGACTGGTCATCAACAAGAAGAAAGAGAGCGTGAACGTTCTCCATCTCCTTCATTATTTGTCAGCAGTGCAGAAGTCACGCCGAAAAAGCGGAGAGATATTGGTGCGGATTTCCGTGATGGGTTTGTAATAAGTCCAAGGAAACGGAACCTATCAACGCCGCAGCAGCAACAGGCTAGTACACCAATCCAGGAACAAGTACCGTCGCCGGTGGTCAAACCGACAATTTTGAATGATCAACAGCTATTTCACTCTTTATTGGAGCGGGATTTCCTGATGACTTTTAAAAGCATGATTCAAAGCCATACCGTGCCGTTTTCAGAATTGTATACGATCGAGGAACTGGTCAAAAGTTTCCCGAATGAAAGCAGTACTAGGTTGGTTAGGTCGCTAAATGGGAATAATATGGCGCTTTTTGCCAAAAATTGTGCGTCGATTTTGGATAACGATGATGATGCGTCGCTATTAGTACTTCCATTGTTGCAACTGTCGGTGGAGTTTGACCCTTCTGAGATCCTGAACAATGCACTTGAGGATCTGTTGGATTCAATGATGCGTTTGATTTATCAGAATGTTGATTCAGACGACTCTTCTAGTGTGTTAAAAGTGTTGTATTCGCTAGATGTGATGGGTTCAGTGGTGGCATGCGCTTACTCTTCCTATTCATTATTCCGCCGCTGCTGGTCATGCATCTCTCCAGGGTTCATCGAGAAGGTGCTCGACCATAGACTACCACCAAATGTCCTTGTCAAGGCGTTGAGGGTTATTTGTGCGTCAGTAACTGAATCTTCTAGCGGCGGCAGTCAAAGTTGGACTGATACTACTGGTGGTGAGCCGCCCCACGGACAATTGCATGGTTTTGCAGTTCGGATTCTTCAGTGTGCGCCTACTCCAAACACATCGGTGTTCCATTCAAGTATAGAGAATGAACTCGAAGCTAGCCATACAGGGTATGCATGCCGTAAACTGGAGCCCATTAAAGATTTGGAAATGGCGCAATCAATGGACAAATGGCGGCGTCAATTGAACTATGCGGTGACTAAACTAATTGCATTGTTATACGCATCAGGCCAATTTGGTGAACCAGGTAATGCAGTGAGTCTGGTTAGCGCAGTAGTAGATTGTCTTTCTAATGAACTGGACCAGCTTTACGAACGCCGGGATATTGATGATGATGACGGCCGGTGCCGCATCACAATTATTCAACAGTACGTGTGGTTATTACATGGAATCTATGCATTGTATCCAGATTTTATTCAACTGAGAAACAGCCTAGCCAGTCGCACAACTCGTGAGCAATTGGTTGCATTATCGCGTATTGCGCTTGGTGAAGGCGATTCGGATATAATGCCACCTGATCATGCTACCTTTGATCAACGGACAACTGAACGAGCAATGCAACTGTTGGAACAGTCCATGACTCAGGAAGACGCTGAACAGTTTTACGAAATCTACGATGCTATTTGAATACAATTTTTGTAGTAATTCTTGGGAAAGAAACACTTTTCATATTCAAAAAATAATTTCATATTAATTCTTTTTATACAACAAATGTCAAGATGGTGACTGCATTATATATTTTAAGCAGTTTGGGCCTTGGCAGTGCCGGTTTGGAAACCATTCTTGAATCGTCGGTCAACGTGCTTGAGGTATCGTTCTCGGCCGGTACCAGTAGTGTGTCGACCCTTGGACTTCTTAGCCCAGTTGAAAGATCGAATCTTAGCAGCTGGGTATCCACAGCTGGAACAAGTCTTCTTTTGACAGTGGAAAGATCGTCGACCGCATCGCTTGCACAAAGTGTGCGACTTTTGATGTCGTTTACCGAAACTGGAGGTACCCTCTGTAGTATTGTGTTAGCATTTTTCAATGTTTTTTTTTTGTTGTTTATTTCGCGTTAAAAGGGAGAGTGGTGGAAGAAAATTCGCACTCCATTCATCGACTTTGTTCAAACTCTTTTCACTAATTTCCGGCATAAATTCTGACAGCCTTTTTAATCGATAAAGAATACTTTAGAAAAGGAATATGATGCCGTTCTACAAATCAATGAATGTCGTTTGTTTCTTCAACCCCCCTTCGTTCGTCGCTTTTTTTATTCGTTCAGTACGTACTAGTCATTGTTGATGAGTGTCGTTATGTGTGTTAGGTTCTAATGCTTAATTATCGCGAGAGAAAATTGAGTGGGTCCATTGGGAGCATCGTACCCTCGGCCAGTGCTGAAATGTTCGTCGTGCTGAAGAATCCGCTGGTAATCCCAATTAGGAAAAACACAGTCACGCAAGGTTTTTTTTGAGCGCGCGACTGATCAACATCAGTGGAATTTTGCGCCGCAGATATTGTGAATTGACTTACGGTAAGGAGCTGAATTTCTGGAGCTATTTGCTTGATATATACCTGAAAGTACAAGATATCCAGTCGTATCATCTTTCAATTGCAAGTAATTATTTATATATGTCGAAACGATAATTAAATCAAACCCCTGGCGAATTAACTCGTTGCGACGGGGTATTAACTCTAGTGTCATCTGAATTAAACACAACCGATGACGGATTAAATAAGGCATTTCCGTAGTTAATTATTAATAGTGCTGGAGTTAAAGAAAGCATTTATTGAGATTTTGCGGGCCAACGAATTTAATTACTGCCTGGTGACAATTAATTGAGCCCGCTACCGAGTTTAACTCTTCACGACAACGAATTAATACCATGACTGTTGAATTTAATATAATCGATGAGGGTTAAAGAGATATATTTCAGGAATAGCGCGCATTCAACTTCGAATCGATTGATTTGGTTCGATGAATTAATTTGCGCTGTTGGAAAGTTAAACACTTTTTGAACATAGTTAATTAGAAGCGAGCTCCATTTAAAGCCCATTCGAACAGAACTAATTCAGGCTGGGTATTAGTTAATTCACACCAAAGTTGAAATCCCCAGCATAAAGGTCACACATTGACTGTAATACACAACGGATAAGGTCTACACCTTCGCTGGGTTATGCCAACCGCCAAGCTCTTGGAATTACTAGACAGAATAAACTGCGATGAACTAATTATTCTTGACAAGCAAGTTGTGCTTTTCCTATATACGGCAAGTAAACGGCCAGTTCTATTTGTCTTGGGTCTATTTCACTTTCGGCTAGCGCACCAAGAGGGCGATCTGTCGCTTGAGCGGCATTCTTGAGCGGCTTGTCTCGGTCGATTGCCCCCCGGCATACATATCGTTGGTTGATTCTATGCACCATGCGTTGCCCACCCGGGCCCGCACAGATTAATTAAGGGTATCTCGAACAGTTGTATACCCCTAGTATTATCAACTAAGGGATATCTATTCAATACAGTCCCCAAATGTGCTCCCTGATGTTTGTAGCGAGTTAGGCGCTGGAAGTTGCCTTATCAAGATACAATTTGACGAAAGTTAACAGGACAACTGAAAAGTTCGGCAGTCCTGAAAATGAAGAATAAACGGTTTATGAATATTTCCACGTATGCAGGTATCCGTTTGCCCACCACCGAAAGCCTGAAGGGCAAGGGGGGCCAATTGGGACGAAGATTGGGGGTCTTCCTTCTCCTCTAACATGTCACGTCAAAAATGTTCAACGGGATGAACCCCATGGAAGTACCCGAAATTGTGAACATTATCGCTGAATACATGGTGATGCCATTTAGTATGGCAGAGCAGGTGGAAGGTAGACTAAATGAACCATTGTTGGTGAAATGTATGACGCTTAACAAGCTTTGGTTCCAAGCATGCGCTAGAAGTTTGTGGAGCATTCCTCAGTCGATCATACCCTTGAGGCTCGTAAAAGACCAAGAAAGACGTCGGTTTTACAGCCGGTTTTTTCGCGATGTTATTGTTAGCTTGGATCAGGAGGAAGATCTTATCAGAGGACTGGATTTCAGATTCGAAACGGTGGTCATCTTTAACAGTAAGCTATCACCGGCTGAGAATTGGCCGGAACTGGTACAGAGTATACTGACCCCAAGTGTGGATGAAGTCACTATATACTGGGAAGTTTACAATGAAAGTAGTTTTTCTGATCTGGTAAGGTTACGAGAAATGGTCAAAGAACGGTGTCTACGAGTCAAGAACTTCAAACTATGGGGTACCGCATTATTCGTAGACGATGAGCGACTGCAGAACTTGAGTCAAGTGATTGGAAAATGCCCGTTTGATTCATTCAAGGTTTTATCTGAAGCTGATGATGACGACGAGGAGGGAGACATGGAGGAAGACGAGGACGAATCATACGGTATCGACAAGGCTGCAAAATATGACGCTGTTTTTGCCAGCATATTTGACCACTGCCCAACAAACGTTGATCTACGCATAGAAGATCGTACTGCTGTGTATTGCCGGTTCTTCAAAATCTACAATCAAGACATGCCGTGGCTAACGTCGTTTCGATTCGATACTACCATGCATATTCGTGGGTCATTTTTCAAAAAAGCTACTGGGTTAAAAAGCTTGTGTTTGTGTACAGCTACACAAATCACACCAGAGTTTTTGAATGCAATAGCTACTGGATGCCGCCAATTGGAGAGTTTTACTATGGAGGATGTCACTCCATTAGGTCCGCTAGTTGCCACTTTGGCTGGATTCAATCCTGGGCTGCGTGAGCTGAGCTTGCGAACGAAATGCAAGCAATTATTGACTAGCAATCAAATTCGCCATTTGACACGATCGTTCCGGCGGCTCACCCATCTCGAGATTTCAGAATCGGGGTTTGCCTGTCAGATTAGCCTTAGAGGGTTGGCCACCATTGGCTACAACTGCCGCAGCCTGGAGCATCTTGTGCTTGGGATTATTGAAACGGGGGAAGAGAATGACGTATCACCAGTAGATTTCTGGTTCTGGGCCGGCCTAGCAAATGTTCGCGAGTGGACTCAGTTTGGCAGTCGAGCCATGTTTCCAAAGCTCAGGTCGTTTGTACTTGAACGATTCGACCTGTCACTAATATGGGATGAGTATGCAGTCAAAAGACACTTTCCCTCGATTCCGGTATACGAAGGCTGAACTGATTGTTGGTTTACAAGCAGCATACCCCTGTGCGGCGGGCTGATGAGCCGCATTGGGTTTCAATTCCAGTGCATCCGAATTGCGTCACCTTTTGTATAACCAAAAAATTTATAAGCGCTAAGAAATTCGGCGTCAAAAAAGCTACTTCTCGATCGCGCGGCGCGGCTGTAACACACTCCCCGGTCCGATCTTAGATTAGTCCATGACGACAGTCGACGTGGTTAGGATTTCCAACAATTTAATAAGACATTTTTAGATACAAATTAATCAAAACAATAAACTTCTCGGATGTACGAACCGAAATTATCCCATGTTACCAGTAAATCGCGTATCTCTCGGGTGCTGCCTAATAAACCCAACCACCCACACGCATTAAAAAAGAAAAACACGCCCCCAACGCGGTGGATCCCAGCCACGGACTCAAAAAGTTTCAGGCGGGAATGCACCCAAAAGGCACGTCTGGGAAAACGCGAATCCAATTGGTATATGAAAAGTCTAGGTTAAATCGCTTTCCCTTTGATTTAAATGGAACTGTGGTTAACTATTGCTCGATTTTATACATCAATTTCCCTTTTTTTTATTTTGAAAGGCTTCAGGTATACTGTCACCAAAAAAGGAAGCTCAGTCTCTTGCTACAGCATATGCGGCTGATCGCGTTCGGAACACAGCTTATTGCTTCTCTTTATATAATCACGGTACACGAAAAGCACGCGCCACATGTCACTGAAATCGGTGCTCTTTACCTGCGCAGCCGAAACATATATAGCATTGTCAAAAATAACACTGGTAAAATCTGTTCTAAATTCTCCCCATCGCCCAAAACTCACTAACGCGTTGGTCGGTCACTTTCGTCCCTTGGATCATAACCCCAGCAACGGTCACCACTTGATTACCCATAACGTACCTACGCTCGAGCTCGGTCTTTCCTTTTTTTTCTTACTTCCCACGACGCGAAATCGAACTCCTAAACTTTATACTATTTTCCAACTCTTTTTTTTTCTCTTTCTTTCTTTCCTTTCCTCTTCATACCCACCACCACATTCATTTATACTAATGGCGCTCATTCCTTCTTCGCCTCAAGGGCTCCTACCAGCTTTCAAACCAAAAGGTCCAGATGTGATTTCAATTCATCATGATGATAATGGGTCTAGACAAAAAGCCAAAGGTGGAGTTGCATCTCCACCATGTTCTTCACCACCAATGAGCTATCACCATCATGATGATGAGGAAAACGAAGAAGAGGATGAGGATGTATATGATGAAAAGATTTCCAAAATGGTGCGTCACTCGCATTATCCAACTCCAGCGCCATCATCAGCGCTGTGCAACTCGTCATCTCCACCACCACACCATGTAGAAGAAGAAGAAGAAGCAGAACCACTAAAGCTGAAACAATTTGGTACTCTGGCAGAACAGTCGCGGAGTTTTGTAGTGCGATCACCATTATCAACAGTAGCTTTAGTACGTGTACCGCGAGATGGCTCAGAAGTACTTATTGGTCGGTCGTCCAAGCAATGTCAAGTCGCACTTTCCGCAAAGAATCGCTTTGTTTCAAGAGTACACGCACGAACTTGGTACGACGTAGAAACGGGCGATATGTCTATCAAATGTCAAGGGTGGAATGGTTTACTTGTTACAGTGCCACGATATACCCAGCAGAGTTTAACGGAACAAAACGTGATGTCAAAAGGGTTTCCACCCTCAAATGGACAAGATGAATATGACGTTTTCCAGCACGAAACTATGGAAATTAAATATGTTCCAGGTATTACAGTCGATGTTCGTGGTGAACGCGCTTTAATTGAGCTTTTGGATGAAAACGCGTCCGATGATACCGAGGATGAACTCTGTACTGTGGTCCGATCGCGTGTTGAGCCGCACGGGCTCGAACCGGTACAAGAACCACCATCTAGCCCAGTTATCCAAGGGAGTGATATGGAAGAGGATGAAATGATGATGGAATCACCTAGTAGAGTGGAGCAAGTGGTGGAATCACGTGTTGAACTAGAAAAGATATTTGAAGATGCACCGGTGACCAAGGAGATGCCACCACCAGTACAGAAACCAGCCGCCGAAAAACCACAGTCACAAACACAACCGCAGCCACAGCCTGTTGAGCAAAACTCACAGCCTGTTGAACAGCCAAAGCGTGATGAGCTACGAGAAACACATAACATCAACACGGAAAAGAAACGACCACTCGAAGAAGACGCGCCGGCCAAGCCACAGAAGCAAAACAAGAAGATCAAACGTGAAGAAACACGAGAAGAATACAAACACCTTGATGATGACGAGCTTGCGAATGTGAAACACGTGGTCGCAAATCATCTCGCGTTTTCTCGACTGGCACAATCGCCAATTTCTGTGATTCAAAAATCGAACTCCGCGCTTAGCTCGTTGCCAACGCAACAACTACGCGACATTCTTCAAGGTATTGACTGTGTTGGGGTGATTCAACGGTCTGGTAAAGATGCTGCTGGCAAGACGTTGGAAGAAGAATATTATTATGAAGTGGCAAATGATCGTGATGAACACAGGTTGACCATGGTTCAACAAGTGCGAGGTGGTGGTGGATTACGTGCGTGTCGAAAGACCCACAAGCAGTATTTCTGGAAACGACCAGCAATGCGATAATAATCTTTTGAAATAATAATCCCTCCTTTATATATATTAGCTAATTCGTTTCGTCGTTATTGTTTCGATTCTTTTTTGCATTAGATGTTTTGTATACTATTATAAACTAAAAAAACCTGTTTTTTTCTTGAAACATCCCGTGATTGCGTGCGGCTCGATACCTCCCTGCGCCGCACGATCTTGTGACTTAAAAAGTATTCCGGGACCTGTTCGGCGTTTAACCGTTATCACCACCACTTTGCTAGAAAAAATGGTTATGGATTTGACAAACTTACCAGACTATGTTGACTACTTTTCAGACGATGAGAGCAAGATTTTGAAAGAATACGGCCGGTGGATTGAAATGAATGGGTTGTTGCAGACGATTTCGAATCTTTCGAATGACAGGCTGTGTATGTATGGACCCATATTGTGAACCAAAACTAACATGTATACAGCGAGCGAGTTTTCCATGGAAGCGCTTATTCATTTTACAACCAAACCCATTCTAAATTCACTTTTCAGAACCCGGTGGACTCGAATACCAAGAACTTTGGCTGATGGACTACATGTGGTCGTTGGAAGACTGGAGGCGAACGGTCATCAAATTACTTTGGAGGACATTTCAGTGTTACGTGGAGACATGAGACGGAAATCTCGGGCCTTTTTAACTGAGTTTACTAGCGGGAAGTACGAACGGTTTGAGGGGCAGGAAACTCTGCAAAATATTGACCGACCACATAACCCGGTAAACCGTGAAATATCTAGAAAATTGGCATTTGGGGAGCCAGTTGCAGATGCGGTCACATTTCTTTCGTATGCCTCGTGGGTATGCACCCAGTTGGAGTTGCTTAGCGCTGCGGTCCCACGATCCATTAGTTATGAGGGACACGAGGTTCGGGGTGCTGTCGGAGATATGCTGATGAACATGTATGGACTATTGTACCAATGTTATTCGACCAGCTGCTGTTATGAAATGTGTATGAACACTACTGCTGGGTTTCAGACTCGACTTCCACAATATGGGGACCAGTGGGTAACAGCACGGCGTCAATTGCTGAATTTGGTTACGGAATGGAGAGATTCATTGTCAGCTCAGGGTGAACGATGGAGATTATTACGCCTTGTGGGTGTAAGGGAGCATGCGATTCCGTATCAAGGTTAACCGCGGCTGGAATAGACGAAAAAAATTGGTCGACTGGAATAAATGAAAAGGATTGCGCGACCGGTATAAACTAGAAAAATTGCGGCTCAAAATAATGAATAAATTGTCCCAAATGTGTAAACTTGATATCCTCCCACGAGTCAAATATTATTAGATTGCAACGATAAAAGCTGATAAAGGAGCCGCTAGATTTCAAGTTGCTACGTGAATGAAACGGATTGATTTCAGGATCAATCGTGAGCAGTTGGAAGATTCATTGGTGGTGGTTAGTGAATGTGTCGAGATATGGTCGGCGCTTAGCACAGTGGTACAAGCATTAATATTTCCGGTTGTTCGATATACTGGGACGCTAGCGTTAAAACTTGGAGAAGATTTGATACCATTGGCAGACAGATTATTGGATCGAGGAGAAGCTATTCGAGGCTTGTGCCGCAATAAGGCATATACAATGGCATTCACCGCCAAAGTCATTCCAGGAACCTCCAAATATTACCTTGAGATTAAAGACGCACCAGAAGTGATAGCTCAGAGTTATAGCACACTGTCAATGAGACAGTTGGCGCTTGCGGTATATTGGAAACGGCGGAGTTGTATTTCATCAGACGAGCGGCTCGGTGGGATGTGCAACAAGGTCAAGAAGAGAATAAGAAAGTACAAGCCTGGACCCAAGGTGCCGTTTAAAAGCGAATTAGATCAAGCTGCAGTGAATATTACTCATGGGGTATTTGGATTTTTGCCAACTCAGGTACAAGCCGAGTTTATCTGGGTCATGGCGACTTTGAACGATGCGGCTGACGCGGTCAAATCAAGTGTGGGGGAGGAACCTGAGATCATCCGAGATATAGTGTCTGATTTGTTTAAAGTTCTGTACGAAGAAGCAACACGGCATTATGATCTGGCTAATACATACGTCAGAATAGCCCCTGCACAAATGCATCACAACCAATACGGGTTATGGCTGAGACATGTGCAGTTTGTATACCACCATTTGACTCGCATCCAAGTAAAGCTAGGACAAGTTGCCAATTCCATCAACGCTGTGAAGATGGTTGTATGGTCAAATGTACCGGTTGATCGCCCACAAATACCGGAAAGTCGACAACGAATTATAGTACCACAAGCCGGGCAATAAAAAAGGAACAAACCAAATTGTTTTTGTAGTAGGGAAGGGAATAATAAATGCATTAAATTAAGACAAGAAATTACAACATTCCAAATGCATACGAGGGATGACCCTCCGTGCCAAATGATCCACGTTGACAGTGATTGGCGGAGTAGGTAGATCTTGATCAGTATCCAGCACCAGCTGGGTTACCGCTATTGTCGCCGGATCACGTCCGGTTATATCACATTTCGAGATTGTGAGCCTTGTCAAAGTCGAAGGAATCGCCTTAAATAGCTTTGTATCTAGTTTTAACCCAGTTAATGTCAATGACTTAAGATTGCATTTGTAAAACAATTGGCGACACAATTTCCAGGATTCCTGCAAAGCCACATGGCCTGGTGAATCTGCTTCAACAGTTAAACTTTCCAGTTCAGGCTGGAATGACAATGGGGAATCCGTATCCAACCACTCATCATCATCTTGAAGAAACTCCGACATGACCACGATACGAGCACGTTTAAGCGTTCTAGATTGGAATGCACGGAAAATAAACTCCAATGTTAACGGAGTTTGAGCCATATCCATACTCCACTCACAAGTATCGTTAGGGAGGCTGTTGATTAGAACGTATAACGGGTTTTTATCTGTAATGTATTCATATCGATGGCCAACCACGGAAAAATGGCACAGATTGCGGGCGTAGTGAGGTACCAGTTCAGCTATCAGTCGTTCAAATAGCTGGTCAATAAATTTCTTGTTGAGGATATGTCCAACTGCAGACTCGGTTTCAGGAGGTGGAGGCGGTGTAAATCCACCCAATTGGATGTTCTTTACTAGTGGCAGTATACTTGCGATTAATGGTTCTGGTCGTCCGTTATCATGAGCCATAAGTTCTGTAATATTGTGTCGAGTGACGCTTAAATGACGGCGGTTTAATCGTGATTGAGAAGCAGTTGGTAAAACGTCTGATACATAGTCATGTTTAATCACCATGTTAGAGAATATATCCTTGCGAACATGGTCGTTAATGGATCGACAGGTCAGTCGAAGATTTGAAATCGTAGCCACATCTAGATGGCTCACAATCTGGCAAACGATATCGAACGGGATTGTGTCCATTTGTTGGGTTTCTTTTCTTCTCGCGGTCGTATTAAAAAAAAGGGTTAAAAAGTGTTGTTTTTTTGATGCTGAAGGATAAAGAAATTTAAGGGGCCAAAAAAAAAAAAAAAGGCGTCGATAGGAAAAACGGTTCAAGATATAATGAAGAAAGAAAGAAAGGAAGAAAGAAAAAAAAAAGTGGCTGAAGATGGGATTGAAAGAAGAAGAGAAAGCGAAGACCAAAGCAGGAAAAAGGCGTTGTTTTCTCTGTTTTCTCTTGTTTTTACTTTTTTCTTTTTTAGCACACTCTTACGGCACGTTTATGTACGGTGGAAAAACGTCGTTGTCTTCGAAAGCGGGGGGGTGGATGAAATAGAAAACGGTGCGTTAGCGGATGCACTATTTTATTCTATACGTTACATGCATATATAACGTCTTTTTTAGTTGTCTGTTGCTTTTGCTTTTATTATTATATTTCCTGCAGATTTTACTAGACCGATAGTCTAACGGCGCGGTAAGTTGGCCGGAAACCTGCAAAAGGACTTTTTAAGACAACGGGCCGTTTTCTCCCATCCATTAAAAACCGGTTAAAACCATCAGGGTGGTACAAGCCCAAGAAGGGTAAAAAAAAAAAAAAACAGGGACAAGGGGCAAGGGCAAAGTGGCAAGGGCAAAGTGCCAGCCAGCTGGAACGGCCAATACGTGCTTCAAAATGTGGGATGGGCTTGCTCTGAGACAAAACCGTTTCATGTCAATCTGTTAAAAGAGGAACATTGGGTGTGTCCTGTGATATCCCTTCTACTTTATCCTTGTAAGTAGACTAAGGAACCGGCAGGGGGGGGGGGCAAAGCAAAAAGCTTCCATGTACTGCATCATCAGGGGTAATTAAATCGCTACTCCGTTGCTTGCTTCTCTATAGATATCTCAAAAGGCTATAGAGGCTGAAAAAATTGGGTTGATACATCGTGTTGCAATGGCGTAAATCTATTTGCCGATCGGGGATTAGCTTTTGCCAGAAACTGCAAGTTTGGCATGTATACTGAAAAACAAGATGCTGCACCGCTCCAGATTTAGAGTTTAGCAGGTTCCAACGGTTTCCAACGGCTATTTTAGCGGCTCTAACGGCGGGGGTTACTAAAACAGCTAGGTGGGACCACCAACTATTCTTGCGACATATGATAACAAGAAAAATCAATTAAAACCCGATAACATGTATATATATATATAAAGCCAATGTAACTTTTTGGGCCTGATGATCATGACCCCAGATTTTTTACCCCTCTTCCAATATCACGGGATCAGGTACACTAGATTGGTCAGAGTCGTGTAAGAATGTTCAACTCCGACCGCGAGACTTCCGGCGATTCGATTGAAATTGATAGCCCTATCCGGAGTTCAGGGTTCTTTTTAACTTTGCAAACCTCATATAGGCATTCCGGAGCCGCATTTTCTACCAGTCCTACCACATTGCAAGCTAAACATTTTTTTTTAAGCCACCTTCTCTCTTTTCTCTCTATCTTATCTTATTTAAATCCACCACTCCCCCCAACAAATCGCCAATGGATTCAAATATTATAACATATATATAATCGGGTGTCGCTATCAGCCAATAATGCACATTGGAAAACTTTACTGCACTGTCACATGCCTCAACAAAAAACCCACAGCACAAAATGGTCGCCTACTGCGCTACACTTGCAATAGTACCTCCCAACAAAAAAACCAACCAATATTTGCCCTTATTAAAGGTCATTTTTTTTCAAACTACTATACTTTTTTCCAACTTTTGCGTTAGACATAATTAATCTAAAGTTGTTTTCGTGTGGTGGGGAAAAACAATCTAAACAACGACAAACAACATTCAGACATCTAACCAAAAGAACAATGAGTAAAAAGAGTGCTTCTAAGGGCAAGAATTCTCCAGTATCGTCTGAAAAATCGTCCAATGGCCGCGACCCCACAAGTCGGCAAGTCGCCTCCGCAGCGAGTACAACATCGGGACCAACAAAGAAACAAGTGTTCATGGTAAGAACAATATGGACTTTGGTGATGATCGCAGTGTTCTTTTTGTTCCTTGGACTGGGTCATATTTGGATTATTGGATTGGTGGCGCTAGTTCAAGTTTTGACATTTAAAGAAGTTATTAACCTTTCGACCGAACCAAGCCGAGAAAAAAAGTTACCATATGGGAGGTCCTTGAACTGGTACTTTTTGGCTACTACGATTTATTTCCTTGAAGGTGAAAGTATCATTTATTACTTCAAGCATATTGTCTTGGTGGATACCTTTTTGTTACCATTGGCCACTCATCATCGGTTCTTGAGTTATTGCTTGTATATTATCGGGTTTATCTTTTTTGTTTATTCATTGGAAAAGGGTCATTACAAATTTCAATTTTCTCAATTTTGCATTACTCATATGACTCTGTTATTGGTGGTTGTTCAGGCCCATTTTATTGTCAATAATATCTTTGCTGGACTGTTTTGGTTCTTTATTCCTGCCGCTTTGGTCATTAGCAATGATATCTTTGCCTACTTGTGTGGAATCACATTTGGTCGAACACAGTTGATTGCAATTTCTCCAAAAAAGACTGTGGAAGGGTTTGTTGGTGCATGGATTTGTACCATTGCGATTGGTGTATGCTTGTCAATCGCCTTGGCTCGATTCAAGTATTTCATTTGTCCAGCAAAGGATATTGGAGCTAATATCTTCTCTGGTATGAACTGTGTTCCAAATCCAGTGTTTATCGATCAAGTTTTCCCGGTTCCTCCATTGCTTCAATCTTGGTTGCATCGAGAAACTGTTCACTTTGCGCCAATCCATTTGCATGTTATCTGTTTGGCCACTTTTGCTTCATTGATTGCTCCATTTGGAGGATTCTTTGCATCTGGGTTGAAGCGAACTTTCCAAGTCAAGGACTTTGGTGACACGATTCCAGGTCATGGTGGTATTACTGATCGAATGGATTGTCAATTCTTGATGGGATTTTTCTCCTATCTTTATTACGAATCCTTTGTATCTAATCACCGATTGTCTGTTGGAGTAGTTCTCCAATCAGCCATTACTAGTTTATCGCATGAAGATCAGGTGCAATTGGTGGACTTGTTGTTGAGATATTTGACAAATCAAGGAATTATTAGCCCAGAGGCTTTGAAGTGTATATCAAACATTACCGCATAAAAGAAACAGAAACATATACAATACCCGAGGGGGAGAGAGAGAGAATAATATGAGACGAACGGATTATGAAAAATAAAACAAAAAATAACCGAATATAAACAGAGAAAGATTTAGGATTGAGGTGCAATTTATTTTCTATACGGAATCTTTAGTAGAAGCCACTATCATCTTCAGGGCTGGTTTCAGCTTTGGCATGAGAAAACAGTTCATCTTTAAACACCCCATAATAAATAGATCCAACGGTGCATAATAGGACTGTCAAACAAAGTGTTACTCCGAATACTGCTCCAATTACCTTGAATGTGGTGATATCCAGCACTTCGGCAAGTTTGTACCATGCAACAACATAGGTCCCGAGGGGGAAAGTGAGTCCCCACCACGACAAGTGGAAGGATTTTGGAGGTTGATAAAAGGTGACAAGTAGGCAAAATACAACCCAAAACGTACCATATCCAACCAAGAATAGCCCTACAACAACCCCACCATACCTGATGACTTCTAATGTAACCGGATCGGCCCCGCGCCGCTCCATTATCTGTTTAAATGCTTCTGCAATGCAAATGATACCAAAAGCCCCCTGGCCAAGTGGACCAATTGGTAACATCGATGAAAATGCCATGGCTCGCGGTGGCAAGCTTTCTATAAATAGCCGGTGAATATATATCGCAATGCAACTAAGAGCAACTGCTTCACCATTAGCCCATAGTAGGAATGAAACAATCACCGTTGAAGGTTGCAGTCCTTCTGGCTGCTTTGGAGCAATCAATCCACCAGTAGATGCTGCAACGACTATTGTTACAATCGGTAGTAGAACCGTTGCGTTGAGTGTAGCCAAGCTTCGATTATGCTGTGTGATCATAATGAAGAACACCACCCATGCACATAATAAACTTAGAATAACATCGATCCACCATAATACATATACAGGGATCCAAGCCTTTTCACCCCAGATGAAATGAATCATAGTGATAATAGTTCCAAACCCCATCGGGTAGCACCCAAGAAATGCACTTTGTCCTGGATGATGCAGCATTTTGATGAATTGGTCGGGGTACTTGATAAACCTCGTGATAAAAAACAAGTTGAATAGAATGAACATTGCTATTGCGAACCCCCAGATCACAATACCAAAGACTCGAAGCCAAAAGGAGTTGAAAGGGAAATTATACAGTACTGTAGCTGTTTGACCAACGCCCATTAGTGTAGCAAACCATCTATAAAAAAAAAAAAATGTTAGTTCAAACAAAACACAAACGAAATAAAAAAAAAAAAAGGCACATACGCTGGCGAGAAGTTTCGGACTCTATAGTCCAGAAATGCCCACATCTCTGGATATTATTTTCGATGTAGATCGATGTTGATATCAATTGTGGCTGGAGTTGCTGTGGTTAAGAAGACAAAATTTTATTAGCCACAACAAAATCGGGCGGTGCGTGGGCTTTTATAGTTGGGAAGCGCGGTGGCCGTGCGTGTTGTTTTGTGGCTAGTGTGTGTGGATGAGTGGGGTATGTACACGCGGTTAGTGCGGAATTTCAGCGTTCGTCTGTCTTAAAAATTTGTAGTTTTTTCCTTCTGGATTTGGTCCCCAAAACATGTAGTTGATCAGCTGTTATAAATAGAACAAAAAGGCTGTTGTATGACTGAATTAATGTCTTTAAAGTTGGCGATTAAAAAAACTTTCGTACGGAATTAGTTCCCGATTCAAGCGGTGATGGCCGTGATGCCGTGGCGCTTTTGTGGCTAGTGAATGAACCCTGTATCGAAGGCACTTGATTTTTTTTTTGTTTTTTTATTTTTGGTGCCGTGTAGATAAATTTGTACCTCTCCTGCAGGATTGACGTCCAGTTGGCCTGTTTTATATAAAACCCGGGTTGACTCATTAATAAATTTCGCGGAGTTCGGCTGTCTTTTAACTTTAGGTTGCGGCTGGGACTCGGAATATCGGCAGAATGGTGCGGCTTGCGGGGTTTTCGGGGCAATAAGCTTATAATCTGGGATATAAAGGGTATCGGATTCCGGTTGTGGCTCTCCTTTGTAAAATTTTAGAGCCAGTGCTTATATTAATGAATTCATGAATTTATTTCAGATGATATACTATTCTTGACGACTCTCAGCGTTAACAGTTCCTCTCGCCATCTCTGTATGGTCAGTTTGATTGGGAACGTTAGCTCCCGGCCAAGACCTGAGCGTACACCACAACAATCAGATAAGATAATCTTTTTCTCCTTTTTTTTGTTTTAATTTTTGCTCCTCCCCCTCTCCTCCCCTCACATTAAAACGTCAAATTTCGTGCATTTTGAATTTTTACAAACATTATATCAAAAGTCTGTTCTACCATAACAAAAGGTCATACTGCTGGACGATTCTTTTCTAGACACGCGCGAGCGCAACCCAGCCTATAGAGTAGTAATAACAAAAAAAAAAACTCCCACCGAATTCGAAGTCAACCGCTTGAGGCGATTAATAACCATAACCAACAACACCAATAATCGCCACCGATGGAGGAGACAACAACACGCCAGCAAGGGCGGTTGGTGATGCTTCCAGTGGAACTATTAAGAATGATCTGTGAAGCGTGTGATAACGACACGTTGTTGAAGCTACAACTGGTGAACCAGCGGCTTAGAGAAGTGGCAGGGTCGCAGATTTGGAATAGCGTTAGGATCGATGGCCCAAGAGGAATTGTAACGTTTTCGTCGTTCATTCAGCCTATTGGTAAATCATTGACAAAGTTTCATGATGCAATAACCGGTGGAATGCTAAGTGCACCCTGTGGATGGATTAAAAAAGTGATGATTACGACCCCTGATGAATCTATAGAAGTGACGAGTTCGGAAACGACGGCGATTTTCAGCGAAAATGCAAGAATGGCACAACAGCTGATGGTTGAAGTAATTCCTCAATACTTTACAATGCTTGAACGGGTGGAAATTCGATCGAATTCTGTGCAGCCAAAGAATGATGGTACTGACTGGCCGTTGATTGTGTCACAAATGTTTGACCAGATCCCAGATTCAGTGAAATATCTCAGCTTGGACTGTCTCCAAACAGAATCTCGACACCTTACATTGATTAATGTGCAAATATTGACGTTAAAGATGGGCCAGTGTAGCCAGCTGGAGCAGTTAATTGGAAGAGAGTTCCCCTCGGCGCTTACAAAGCTAGAGCTGAATATAAACCATGGAGCTATCAGCGCAGAATGGTTTCAATACGCCACAACAAATTGCAACACTCTCAAAACCTTGCATATGAACTGTACTGTAAACAATCCAAAGGGGATTGACTGGATTCCGACTGGAGTTACCGAACTTAGTCAGCCTAGAGAAACACCGATTCTTGAGACGCCGATTCAAAACAGTAGAATCTTGACGCTAAGAGCTGAAGATTTGGTTGGTGGACGGATTTTGTACAATATACAATATCCAAACATAAACCGGTTACATCTCAAGGTGTCACCACGGTTGTATAATGAACGCCAGTTGATGGATGGGCGGCTGTTTGAATGCTGCCATAGCGTCACAACTTTACATGTCAATGGGGCAACATTGAAATACCTTGGAGCTAATCTACATGGGTTCCCTAATGTCGAAATTTTGATTGTTGAATACGTCTTGTTATACATGTATCGAGATGGACGCGGCGTTGCTAATACCTACAATGCATCTGAAATTAAAAATGAAATGGGGCTATTTGCACAACAATTGGGCAAATGCAAACAATTACGAAGTTTTTATCTCAACCGTCCAGAAATTGGTGATTTTAAAGATATCATGAAGGGAATTGTCAACATTCGAGATCAATGCCCTCATCTTGAGGAAATCTACCTGGGATCAGCTCGACCTCATGAATGCCAACCACAAGACGGTTGGCAACCTGTACAAGATCGCATGTTTGCAACAATTTGTCAAGGAGTCAATCCAGATACAACGTTCCAAACCTACAAGCTAGTGAAATAAAATATAAAAAACGGAATAAGGTGCGTATGTAATGAACAGCATATCACGTATTTATTAATGATATAATTATACAGTTAAATTTTTTTTTGGTGCTTTAATATCGAGCCTTGGTAGAAGCAGCAATATCGTGGAAAACTTCCAATGGAGATGGTTCCAAAGCAGTTTCTTGCCACATGTCTGGGGTCAAGAAACCGTAAGTGTTACCAATGGCAACGAAAGCAGCCTTCAAAGTGTTTTCAATAGTTCGGGTAGAACCAGCAGCGTTAGTGTGACAATCTTCAACACCAGCGAATTGCAACAACTTCTTGACAGCTGGAGAAGCGACAATACCAGTACCTCGTGGAGCTGGAATCAATCGAACCATAACGGAACCACACTTACCAGAAGTCTTGGTAGCGACAGAGTGTGGCTGACCCAAAGAGTTACCCCAGTAACCTCGTCGGATTGGAATGACAGACAACTTGGCGATAACAATGGCAGCTCGGATAGCAGTAGCGACTTCCTTAGCAGTCTTGATACCCAAACCAACGTGACCGTTAGAGTCACCAACAACGACAACAGCCTTAAATCGGGTTCGTTGACCGGCTCGAGTTTGCTTTTGAACTGGCTTAATCTTCATGACTTCATCCTTCAATCCTGGCAAGAATTGGTCAATGATTTGGTATTCCTTGATTGGCAAAGAGTGCAAGTAGATTTCTTCCAAAGAAGTGATCTTACCGGCCTTTACCAATCGACCAAGCTTGGTGACTGGTTGCCATCCCTTTTCTTCGTCCTTTCGGCCACCTCGTCGTGGACCACCTCGGCCTCGAGTACCACCTCGACCTCGGCCACCTCGACCGAATCCTCCTCGTTGTTGTTGTTGTGGAGCTTGTGCCTGTTCACTCATTATTATTGTCGTTATGTGTTGTATGTATTAGATTGAATGGAATTTTGGTGATGCAGGAGTGAGTCGGATGGGAGAATTGTGAGTTGGTCTGAGGATTACGCGTGGAAATAATAGCCTGTGACTGTGATTTCCTAATTTGGGATATTGTCCCAAATTTTTTTTAAAACGCTCTTAAAATTTATACCCTTTTTTTTTTTTTTTTTCCTTCCGACCAATAAAACACAGTCAGGTGCCGCGGCTGTGTTAGTAGATCGCAGGTAGTTGCACAGCATAATGCAACTGCTCCAATGGGCGGTGAATCTGGGGCTGGATCTCCTCATCGTCATCTGGCTGCAATGCTACATGATTGCTACAGGATGACCAGTGGTTTGCTACCTCGTGGATATCTTGCGGGTTCTCGAAATATAATTGGGTGGCAATTTCACTGGTCAATAGAATTTAGCTTTTTATAAAAGGAATATGTTAGCCTTTTATGGTCTTTTCTCCGTACCTATTAAAAACAAGAAAAAACCCGGGGTTTTTCTATTTCTTGCACACCAAAAAAAAAAACAAAAAAAAAACTGTATTCCTTTGTCCACCACCGGTTTTTATCTACTTACCACCCACTTTTGACCACCCACTTTTGAATTAAATTTTTTTTTCTCTCTCTCTTCTATTTATTTTTTTAATTTATATCTACGAAGAAAACCATGTCGTATGTTATTTCCCAGAACCATCGAAAGCCGCAACCACGGATCACAGATGAACTAACCACTTTTTTCTTAGATACGCTGAAGCCGCTGCTGCTGGTGCAAATTTGCCACAAGAAAGCGACAATATTCCAATCGAAGACAATCACGTCACAATCGAAGAATCAATGGAAGCACAAGAAAACGTTGAAGAAGAACGAAAATTCACTACAAAAATCTCGCGATGTTTAGATAAACTAAACGCATCAACTCGTGAATGTGTTGATACAGCCATCCAAGATTTGCAAAACCCGGCCATTGTTGCTCACGTTGTGATCTCCACTTTGGTAACAGCCGGGATTGCTGGTGGACTGATTTATCAAAACAAACAAGACAAGCTTAATTGGTGGCCAGTCGGTGCTGCTTATGCTGCTGGTGCTGTATTATTTGGTGGCGTTGAAGTCGCGTCTATTCGAAACATCAAGAAACAAAAGAAGGACTAGATTTAATAAAGTTCTAGCTCTCATCTACAATATATATGCAAACGTAGAGTGTTATTTTTTTTGGACATGAAAATGCATTTAAAAAAGAAACCGATACTGCAAAAAAAAAAATTGTTCATTCATAAAAGCTGGGCGTTTGTTTTTTTAATATATATTTATTTGTTGGCCTTCAAGTGAGCTTGAATACCATCCCACAAGTCAATTCGGTGCTGCAAAGCCTTCTTGACTTCATTTGTAGCTTCAACCCATTTAGCTTCATCTTCTCCACACAACAAACTAGTCATTTGATGAGCCAAGTGAGCGTGGTGGTCACCATCAACTTCAATATGTCGTTCCAAATAGTACTTGAAAATAGAGTACTTTTCTGGTTCATCCTTGTGCAAAGATTGAACAAAAGAGATGAACATGCCTGGAATCAAATCTTCTCGGCCAAATGTAAATACAGCAGCCGCCACGTGTGGCTTATCCAACTTGATAACATCAAATGTAGACTTGACAAACTTTTGGACTGGAGCCGCAGCCTTGACATCAGTCAAAGCTTGTTCTGGATCAACTTGGGACTTGACTAGTTCAATGTATTTTTCAACTTCTTCAGTAGAAGCACCGGCCTTCTTCATAGCGGTCAAGTATAATTCGAAATGGCTCATTCGGACACCATCTTCATTTTCGTCACATTCTTCGTCACAGACGATTTCGTTAATCAAGTAACGGGTTTGTGGATCTCCGACTGGTACCCATGGGAGAGTGATACAAGTAAGCTTAGATTGCAGGTATTTCAAAAGAGACATGAAATCCCATACTGCGTAAATGTGCTGTTGCATGAATCCTTTCAAATCATGAACAGTTTCAACCGAGCTGTAAACTGAATGATCCACCAATTGCTTTCGCAATGGTTCGATTTCTTTAATAAGAGTTTGTAGTCGTTCGTCTTGGGTCATTTTGATGTGTGTGAGTTGTGATGGAAAAGGAAAGAATGAATGAATGGAAGGAAAAAAAAAAAAAAGACTTTTAAAGAAAGGAAAAGTACGCTCCTTTATATATTGGATTGTTTAAATTGGAGAAGACTGCATTTCTGCTTTTACATTTGTTTTAGCATACAAAAGCAAAGTAATTTTTGTATAAGCGGGGCAGGCCAAAAACAAGCGAAAACAAAAAGAAAAAAAAATAAACTTTGGATGAGATATATCCTGAAAATGACTGGACAAGAAAACTGACCTGCCTAAGGGGTGCGAAAGAAGTATACGGCCATACAATTGGGCTATTTTTGAGTGGTCGACACACACCTGTATGGATGGGTCCAAGCGGTGCAAAAAGAAATTGAAGTTTGGGTACATGATCAATACTACGTTTCACCAATTACTGGATTTTTGCAATATGCGTTTTTGGCTCTTGTAGGCTCTAATTTGCTTATATTGGTGAGACCCAAGCTAGGGTAAACTGGTGGAGAAGTTGCAACTTGTGCAGGATGCATATTTTTCTTTCGTATCGTTTACAGGTTGTCTCTCTTAGTGCGCGTGGGTCGCCATTTGAACGCGTACATTATGCAAGATTTGGTTCATATAGACGGGAAGGATCTAGAGGATCCTCAAGAGGAGTTAAATTTGGAAGACAAGGATGTGACGGAATGTAAAGCTGATTGTAACGAAACGTGTTGCTCGGCAGGCTGCCAGACTCCAACCAGCTCATAAAGTAACATATGCAAACCCGCCAGACAGTGAGCGTCCAGTCGGTTCTTTCCGCCGATGCAGACTTGAACAAGGATGTGAAAAGGTTTTTTTTGATATTAACCGTTATGCTTTTCAGCACATATTTTCCTGGCAACGGTTTGCGCCGCCCGCGGTGAGATCGCGATCTAAGAAAAAAACGGCACTTGGCGGCGGCCAGGCGGTCGGCGCGAAAAAAAAACGGTTTTAGAAAGCACGCTAGGTTGCTTGTTGCAGTAACGATCATCCCATTAGGTTTGAGCCGTTGCGATATATGTCCTAAGCTTCGAGTACACGTATACTATAGCTTAAAAAAATGCCGGCAGCATCCGCAGTGTTGAGGAGGCGCTTTTGACACGTTTAATATATACAGGGATTTTTAAATTTGGAAAGCTAGATCAATAGGATTATAAGCGCGATTTTCTCGGTATGCTTGGACAACGAAAAGATCGAAATTGATGTCTATCGACTAGGATTTAGGACTTAAAAGGTCGTCAATTGGTGTATTCGAGCTTTAAGTGGTATCACATTCTATTGTAGTGTCTTTTGTTTAAGGATTCGTAAGTATATTAGTTTCGATTTGGATTTGATAGATTACCGTGCTGCAGCCAGGACAATGTGATTTTATAGGCGGCGATGAAACGTTCACATGTACCTTGTTTTGACAAGGTGTGCGCAATTCGTTATAGATCTCTCTGCAGCATGTTGAACACGGCATCAATGAAAGATGGTGTTGCTTTGGGATTTTGGATCAGGTATTATCGCAATGGCATCTGGTTGCTTCGTAGGCGCGATAGAGTTTTGTCAATCTGATGGAGCCGCTCCCCGCTTCGTCTAACGCTATATTCAGCTGTGGGCCCCTAGGATATTCACCGTGGAAATTTAAGTTAATAAAAAAGCGTCGTGTGAAGTGCTGACATCTGTCAACATTCTTTCTCCTGAGATTCATGCCATGGTATGCCCAATAGGCATATTGTTTGGTTGACTACCCCCTGCTTAACCTACAATTGGGGTATCCGCGCAGCGCCGCAGCTGGGCTTCTTTGGCGTCGATAGCCTCAACGTATCAATCCAACCGCCTGTTCTTGATTAACTCTGTAGGTTTTTTTTTGCATAATAGCCGAGAGGACATATCTAGCTAGTATGCGGCGCCGGGAAAATAATATTTTTTGTTCGAGGGCCTGCAAACGTTATGCGCGAATAAAACAAGGATGCAAAACGCTACTTGCATAAATGCATTATGTTGAGACTCACCACCACCACCTCCGGCGGCGACGGCGGTGGCGGGCTCGATCAATCGAGTTCGAAAATTTAGTACTGGAATCTAAGATCACGACCGCCAATGCAGAAAACCCGTTGGTTGTTTCTCTGTCATCAGGCCCGCTCCATGTGTTATATGTATGGCCGTTGGAGAGATATTAACGGTGGAAATACAATATCTACAGATTGACCAGCGTTCTGCGTAACTTGCTAGGGATTCCAATAGACTGGTGCTGCAGGTTTTTTCTCCGCAGGTGTTAGAACCACCAACCTATACAGACCACATCAGCTGGAACAGTTGACATGGCATTTTGACAAGAGTTCTTCAGCCATTCGGGTTCACAGCCATACCTGATAAAAAAAAAAAAAAAAAGAGACCACGTACGTTAAAGACATACCTGTGCACTGTGCATCAACAATCACTGGCTGCTAACGTGTATACGCTCACGCATATGTGCGACCACGTTGTACATCTAAGAAATCCGGATATATATCTCCATGAAAAAGAGAATTGGGTCCCCGCACCGTCGATGTATACAGCATCGCTTTCCTGGAAGCTTTTTGAAACCTAGCGAATGATGCCACGTACATTTAATAATATTAACACAGACGGCATGCATGTGTAGACTCCAAAGGTTTTTCGCAAGGGACTGCTTTTAGCGAATTGTGCTGCTTTCTTAGATCTGCAGTTCCCACGCGGGATTGAGGAAGCTGCTATTCTTAGAGAAAACAAGAAGCAACCCCCCAGTCCTGTGGCGGCAATAATTTCCTGGAAACCCCTTCCCTCTTCTTGTTTGCCATAGTTATCTTTATACGTGTATGACTGCAAAGAGCGTTTTGGAAGTTGTTTTTTTCGCAGCCGTTTTTGGTTGCATCAATGGATTCATTTTATTGAGACATGGGGGTACCCGACGCCGCGCAACCGGCCCGAAAGCGGCTCTGCTGCGGTACTAATTGGAGAGAACATTGTTTTATGAAAAAACAGGGCTATATCACCGAACCAATCGCACAACGCTTTAATTCTATATTGTATTGCCGTGCTGTCATGATTGTAATGGCTGTATAATGCGGGGCTAAAACGTGACTAGGCGTAACTTAATGTGCAGGAAATATCATGCATTTAACCAACCACCAAGATATTCTTTCGGTGGCGTGGGGAATACAACATTCACCACTGTCCCTGTCTTATGATAACTACAGCAACAGCACTTGTGATAACTAGACGTGAATCCTGCCCCACCTGCCGGAGTGTATTACGTGATCTGCATAACGCGGCTCGTGCGGCGTTTGACGATCGACCAACCATTGGGGTTAGGCAAAAGCCGTCAGTTTCCACCGAGCCGTGACCCAAACACCGTTGCACATTAGTTTGCTTTTGAAAAAAATTGTATTTTTATTATAGTTTTAAAAAATCAAAAAAAAAAGAAAGACAAAACGTTTTTTTTTTCAGTTTTTTAGTCTTTTTGTGTAAATTTTTCCTTTTAAATATATAAACGTGTGTATATTAATCCTAAATATTAAACAAACCAATCAGAACAAAAAATCAGAAACTCTTTTTTTGCCATTCCCCATTTTTTTCTTGGGTATTTTTTTCTTTCTCTTCCTCCAGTTCGTCTCTTTTTGACGAATTAAACAATGCATCCAAACTCGATATCGCGTGTCTTATTTAACAAAATGAATCTAAAAAAAAAAAAAAAGAAGATTCAAAACAAATTCAACAACAATAATGTTACGTCTTCTTGTCAAACAAAGCCTTGAATTCAGCTGGGTCTTTGAGATCTGGCGACCGAACAAGCAATAATCTCATTCGAAGAACCTCCAACTCCAAAGCTTGATTCCGTTCAGTCAATTCCGAACATTTTTGTTCAAGTTCGGCAAGACGCTCCGTTTTCCGAGCTCGCGACCTTCGTGCTGCTTCTGTATTACGAACTCGTTTCAAATGAGCCTTATCTTGTGGAGTCTTCTTGCCGACTCTGCTGTTGTTATTATTCCCCAAGACTGAACTGGATGATCCATTCCTGGTAGACGAGGATGATGTTGATGTCCGTTGAGAATCGGGCGTTGGATAAAGTGCAAAATCACTGAGCCCGTCGGCAGTGAAGTTCGAGTTGCCACTGCTATTATCACTAGGTAATGAACCAGCCCCGGCCAGCAGGGTAGAATTACTACTCAAGAAATCGCGCAACGCTTCATTAGCTCCCGATCTCCATTGAGTTTGACTCGATGACTGTGAATTCGACCCGGTTTGTTGTGAGGTCATATCAAACAGACTATTACCCTTCTCATAACCAGACTGACTGCTAGTGCTAGCTGCTGTTGCACCAGCACTACCACTACCAGACAATTGCTCATCTTCACCTTGAATAAAGATCGCCTGATGCGGCTCAGATTGAGTTGGAGCAGCTGTAGTTTCTTCTGGAAACAGCGGCGCCCAATTATTCTGGTCTTCTGGTTGGGTCTCAGGTTCATCAAACATAGGAGAACACCCAAAATCTGGAATTTCAGACGATAATGGAACTGCGTTAGTTGCACAAGAATGAGGAGCATCCGACTCGACGGATGACGCGCGAGAGCCGCAATCTCGTTTAAAAGGTCTACCGCGAATCCAATCTTGATTGTCGTTAAACGTTAAAGGCGGAGGTGACATATTAGGTGATGGTTCATATTGATAAGTACGGCGACCGGCAAATAATGGAAGAGTAGTATTAGATGCATTAGTATTATCAGTATCAGTATCAGTGACTTTGAAAGCCGGAGCTTGTAAAAACTCGTGTCGTGGAGTCGTTGGCTCTTCTTTAATAAAAGCCATGGTTGGTTAGGAAAACAAAAAGGAGGAGAAGGCGGAGGCGTATGATTACTGCGATAAAGAAAGGTGGCAGCACGGCTGTAGCTCCGATCGGTGGTGTGCGTTAAAAAATAATTCTTTTTTTGGATTTCCACGCGTAGAAAAATCTAAGACACGTTTGCGCACGGCGGTGGCAAATTCCTGGACTGACTCACGAGAGGACTCTTTTGAATAATAGGCAGTGTAAACTGAAGATTACTTGACACGAATATTTTAGAATAGAAGTATAACCCAAAATTCGTTCGTGTTTTTTCAAATTCAGTTATCAATTAGTTGCAATTCGTTGTGTTGATATTGTTTCCGTGGCTTGGCGCTGAAAAAGACAACAAAAAAAAGAATAAATCTGTAAACTGTCAAAATGTAGATGAATCGACAATCCACAATTGATAAAGAAAATAAACAATTGGAAGATAAATTAACTTGAAAAAAGCCAAATTATAGGATATAAATGGTATCGGTGGTCCTAAATGTGAATTAGGTCCAGTGGCTTTGAATTGAAATTTCAGAAAGGCGCTAGTTGAAATACAGCGATACAAGAACGACTGATTCCTTGAAATAAAACCAAAAAAGATGAAATAATTTCAGTGTTCGATTCAATCAAGGCGGATTGATTATGTGGAGAAGTATGACTGTAAAAAAAATGGTTCGAGTCCTTGTTGTTTACAGAATGGTGGCAAAAAAAAAAAAAAAAGTGGTGGACTAGAAAGAAGGTGTGAAAAATAAAAATAAAAATAAATGTGGGTAAGAAATTGTTTATAAACGGCAGTTAATTCCAAGGAATTTGCCACTTGATGGTAACCCTTTAACAGCACGCACTGCGTCAACCAATTTTGGCTCTACCGTCATTGAAACCAGAAATCAAAAAACGTGCGGATCGATTCCGGGCCGTAGGGGTTAGCGCGTTGCTCCGGATCGGCGCGTAACAAGGTAAAAACTGGTCCGTTTATAGCGAGGAGAACTTGTTATAACCTGGTGGTTTTCATGCCCTGGGGTTATCTCCAGGCACAGGGAGAAGCCCTCCGTTCTTTAGTCTAGAACACGGTCGTTGGAACCCCGACGATCGCCGTGGGATTGGACAGATGAGGCAACTTTATCTGTAGATCACGGCCCTCCGTGGAGATATCCACAGCAGATCCTTGTGAGGCGTTAACATGCGGCGATACTTAGGTCGGCTACCTGAACCCTTCTTTTGTTCCGGAACGGCTGCTAGGACCGAGATTTACGGGCACTCCTGCGCTTGCATTTGCCCATTTGGGAATTATCACATCCAGATAGATACAAAGTAGAATATGATAGTTTTACATATAAGAAAGGAAGCTGTTCAACAATGATGCAAAAATGTTAATTTATTTCTAACTAATAAATCCTTTCAACAAATCTATATCACTCGTGGCAGTAACCAGGTCCATTTTTCGGACTCCGGTAGAGATCCGTTTTTGCCCGTTATTACCCATATCCTTTACTCCGGCGATGTTAAACAATGTAACCACACCAGTTGATTCTAATGCATTTACAAGCTGAAGAAATTCTCCAAATTGTAACGTTCCGAGAAGTTTGTCACGCTCTCCGATTTCATTGAACTTTTCAAAGACTTTGGTGACTGTGATTGGCCCGCTGCTATTGCTAGTGGATGAAGAAGAACCATTCATCGATACTAATACACATAACACCGCTTTTTGGTGGACGTTCAATGACTTGATTCGAGATACCGTCGACCCTCCAAACGCGTTGGAGCAGATCTTCGATACATGCATCACAGTGGCCTTTGGTGCCTGGTCAATCATCGTCAATTTGGTGGGCATTGAAACTGTGGAGACAATAGCCCTTTTGCCAAGTAATGCATCTGCATCATGCTCCTCTTCGTCGGCACATTTCCTCCGGGTTTGTTCTTCCACCATTTCGATTGCTTGCCGGCAAATGTCGAAAGCCTTCCGAACATCCCCGGTGTTTGCAGCGGCTTTTCGCGAACATAACTGAATCGCAGCAGGGTGCATCAACGGAATTTCCTTATTGGAGTCACTTTCGTTTGCCAAACTCCTCAGCTTTGATTCGATAATTCCCGCAATCTGGGGTGCAGAATACGGGGTAAATGCAAGCAATCTCGGAGTGATATTATTGGCTTTGAGACGAGGAAGAAACCGGTCCGTAAGATCCAGAGCATTGGCAATCCCCACCAAGATCAATTTTGAGTCAGGGCATGACGCCCATTGGAACAGCTTGAACAGTATTTGCTGATCTTTGGTGAGAATATGATCCAATTCGTCCAAAACCACTAAATATGTCTTTTTAGCGAAAAAGAGCTTCTCCAAAGCCCGTTCCACATTGGCTGGACTATCCTTCCCAGTGAGTCCAGAATAAATATATGAGTAAATTTCATCCGGTCTGCTGACCGTCATGCAGTTGATATTAGTGGTTCGGGTTTGTGGTAGTTCCATAGCTTGTACAACTTGAGATACCAATGCGCTTTTCCCAGTCCCTGGCAATCCACTAATATACAGTGCACCATGCGTCTTTTCGAAAAATGTTTCCAACAACTGTCTCTCTTTTTCACGTCCAAAGACTTGACCAGATGCACCCCTTTGGAATAACGTTTTGGCCAGTGAGTATACAGTCTTGGGCGTTGATGGAGGAGTAGCCAATTGACGCGATCGTATGCTTGGAGAATAGCTTAAAACGTCGACTACTCGGTTTTTTGTAGGAGTTGATGGTGATTTAGTCTGTTTTGTAAGGGTTTGTCGTTTAGTTGGACTTTCGATCTCACTGTCGTCTTCATCGTCGTAAACTGTTCTTGATCTTTTAATGCACTGGCTATTGTCGGTTAAGATTTTTGTTTCCGCTGCTGGGGTTTGCCCTGCTAATCTTCTAGACTGTCGTACCATATTTTATTGTTTGTATATGTTGTGTGAGCTCTGGTTAAAACTTTAGAATCAGTAAACAATGCAAGTGTATAAAGAAAAATAAGGGCTTGAAACTGGCGAAGGTTTTCATTTATAAGATCCGCATCTCGACGCGTCCAGCCATTACATTTCCCAATTAAGCCAGCCACTTTAAATTTTTTTTTTTCCTTGGGACGCGTCTCGCCCACAACAAATCTCTGTACTAAAGAAAACTTTTTTATTTACGCGAAAAAACTTAAAAACATTATATGCACATGCTTATAATAATTTACGTCTTTTGCAAGCTTTCAAGCTCAAGAAAAACATAGGGTATTCCTCTCAATGTTGGTATCACCACGCGACGAAATATGCGCTCTCTACAATAATATTTTTTCTAGCGATAAGGGGTGATATCATCATAATCACGCTACAAAAATCGTAAATTCATTCGTTTCTTCGAGGTTCGTAAAATAGAATCTTCATGTTCGAAAATTGGTTTTGTAATTTTTTTTTTCTTGTGTTCGTATTGTAATCGAGCCGCAATTGAGCCGCTTCTTCCCGCACTGCTAAAAATTTGTCGAACCCAAATCCAACTATTTCTATACGCTACATTCGGTTTTCATTATTTCCGGAGGTATATAATCATGATATGACTCAATAATCACCAGCCCCCTTTTCGACTTCCGTCGCTGTATGTTGCGATGATGGTTCCTGTGGTGGTTCTGGTTTAGTCGCATAGCCTTGTTCAGAGCCACCATATGCAACTGGTGATCCTCGGTCATACTGGGATTGATCGAGTTGTCTATCTGCTCGCTCAGGGCCAAAGTCATCGGCATACTCAGGCTCTCGGCCTGTTTCCCGCTCTCGTTCACGACCGACGCCGTCGTCATATTCCGTATAATCTCGCCGTGGAGCATTATCATTTTGCCACGAATGTATATAATTAGATGACGATGGCGGTAACGGCGGACTTCTGGATCGAGATCGAGAGCGAGATCGCTGCTGGTATCGACGGAAACTTGGACCACTTCTTCGTGGTGATGGCGACCGTGCGAACCGTGGTCGATGCGTTCTAGGTGCTTTAGCCCACTTGATAGTTGTTAGTTTTTGATTTACTAGAAGCCAAGAGATAGGAATAGTTCATACCTCTACTGATACAACGTCTCCACTTCGAATTCGCCGCTGGTGCATGTCATAGTAAGCATCTTCGGCGTCCCGCGGATCTTCATATTCAATGAAGGCAAACCTTAGTTCTGTTAGAAATTTGTAGCGTTTTCAAAGACAAAAATAAAAACATACGACCTAGCTGTTGCGAATTTTGGTGGTGGAATATCACATCGAACTAATGGACCGAATCTATGTTGTTAATTTTTTTCTGTACAACGTCTTGTTATTTTTTTTTTTATTTTTTTCTTCCTATGACGTACTTTTCAAAATCGTAAGCTAGCTCACGAGCTCTTACTCCACGATCAAATCCTAGAGTACAAAAAGTTAGAATAAAAACACAATCACTTTAACCAATACCTGTAACGTATAATGTCGTTCCTCGCATGCTCAATATTTATGTTTTGTTCACTTCAAAAATAGAACCCTAGTCGTATACCTTTGCGGCCTGTGGAAATGTTAAGAATGTGAGATTTTTCTGGTGCATGTCCTAGGTTTAGATATGCGTGAGTTGGTGGTGGCAACGAAAATCCGGGTGACAGGGTGCTGAGCATGCAAACAGTATAATATCTTAACCATGAGAAAAAGGGTTCACCATAAAACTCTCATTCAATTGTCGCCTACGTCAAACCCCATCGTCAAAAACAAGATCACCAAAGCCCGGTCTTTTTGCTTGTCTTAAACCACTCAATATTCTTGAGCCTCGGGGTCGGAATTCCGTGCTGCCGTTTTCGTCAGTAACCGGACCGAGTCTATCCCAACGTTACCGGCCTGCCGGTCCGCCCACCTCAACCACCGTTCCCAACAAGTTGATTGTGCCATAAAAAAACAAAAAAAAAGCCTTACCCCAAATTGTATAAGCCTTATAAGCAGAGCCTGCATAACTCAACCTGTTTTTCAAGCATAAGAGCTATGGCCTAAAAAAACCTTTGGTTAACAAATCCTGTTTAATCCCACAACAACAACAACAAAATGAACCAAGGTGGCTCACCGTTTGAAAATGGTACAAGTGGCGGGTTTGGCAGTTTGTTCTCTAATAGTAACGGAGGAGGTGGTGGTGGTCCTATGAATATTGATGAGGATATGATGGATTATATGAATTTTGATGAAGAACCGACTGACGGGTTTTCTTCGATGATGTTTACTACAAATGATAATTCCGAAACGGTCATGTCTAGCAATATCGTCTCCGAGTCTGATAATCAACCACCAAGCGACTGGTCTCAAGGGAATCACGACCAATATCGAGTTGCCCATAAGCAAGCACAGTCTCAGTTGTCGAATTTACAGTTTGGAAAAATATACCATGGTAACAGTCAACCGAAAGCGTTCACAGAGCGACGAGAGGATTTTGCGAATGTTTTGAACGAATCGCTTGATAAATATCCTTACAAGGTTCATGTTGGTGATTTGCCTCTCAAATCTCGAGTAGAGACTCAAATCAAATTCCGATTAGCTATTTCACCGACTCCAAATGAGCATTTGTTGCATTTACCTACAGATACTATTGTGCGACCAAAGCTTCAGCTTAACTCTGATTTCTGTCCAGCGCCTAATGTATTAGATCTCCAAGTGGATGTTATCTCTCAAACCAATCCCGAGTTGCCAATTTATATCTGTTCAAGGTGTATGAACCGTGAGAAGAAGCGAGCTTTTCGTAAAAAGAATCTCGATCCAAATGAAGAACGGCATTGGAGTGTGGATAGACCGAGGCGGTTGGTGATTTTTAACTGCAAGGAGGTTGTATCACTATCGCATCCAAAGGCGTGTGATTTTGGTGAAGAGCAGTTTATCCAAGGTAAAGAAATTGAGCTTCCGTTAAGACTGGCTTGTTACTGTCGACATCATACTGCAAAGGAAGGGTTTCGAATCGTGTTCACTCTTAGAAATCATAAAGACGAAATCGTTGGACGAACCTTAAGCAACCCAATTTTCATTACCGATGATCACAAGGAATCCAAATCAAATGGCTCTGTTAGTGGTGGTGCATTTAGACCGGAATTGCCATCTCCAGCTTCAATGGAGGAGTCGTCTGAAGCGTTTAGTGATTCTTCATATTCAGTCAAGCGCCGACGAGAAGAGGATTGGAATGGTAGCACTCAAGCTCGAGTGCCATATACACAGCCTCAATATCCAATCTCTCGAGCTTCATCTTCTAAGAGCATGCATAGTTTAAATCGGCTGGATTTGCCGTCGCCTCAGAGTTCGGATGGAATGCAAATGATGCCATTGACGTCATTATCACAACAACAGCCTGGTAATACTGGACCGCAAGTAGCAAGGATTCAACGAGTTATTCCTTCGCAGGGTACTGTAAGAGGTGGTATGGAAGTGACTTTATTGGGATCTGGATTTCATGCAGGTTTGTGTGCAATGTTTGGAGATTCAAAGTCTGGTACAACTCAATGTTGGAGTGATTCGACAATTGTCGCTATTTTACCGGCCGCGGCTGGACCTGGTCCGGTCGTTGTGAGTTTTGAAGGTGTTTCTATTACCAATCCACAATTGTTTACGTATATTGATGATTCGGACCGTGGATTGATTGAAATGGCGTTGCAAGTGGTTGGGTTGAAGATGAATGGGAAGCTGGAGGATGCTCGAAATATCGCCAAGCGAATTGTGCATCGTGAAGACGAAGGCAGTTCTGAGATGGCGAATTCCAATTCTGGCGATAATCACGAAAATGTGATTATGAGATGCATTGAGCTGGTCGTGGTTAGTCAAGGGAAGGTTCCAGATTGGCAATTGCGGAATACCGAGGGCCAAACCATGATGCATTTGGCGGCAAGTTTGGGCTATTCCAATGTTATCAATTCATTAGTTTCTCAAGGCGCTCGGATCGACCTGAATGACTTGAATGGTATGTCACCATTGCATTTTGCCGCGTTGCATGGCCATAGAGCTATTGTGGAGCGGCTAATCAATCACGGTGCAGATCCATACCATATGACTGATGCTGGATATACAGCACTGGATCTGGCTCCACCAAGTTTGGATGATATTCTGCCGAGCGCCATGTCTCGCAAGGAATATACTCGGTACTGGATCGCACGAAGAAACAGTTCCTCCAGTACATTGGAATCAAATATCATGCAGCAACCGTTTGGTGAGTCGCTGTCGCAAGTGCCGCAGTTTGATATGTGGGAAAGTGATGAAGATGATTCCGGTTATGAAAACGAGTATGACAATGAATATGACGATGATTTGGATTCGGAGGACATGATGCTTGTGAATCATCAAGAACGACGACAGTCGTCTACTCATGAAGCTCCAGTACTACCAACTACGACCACTGCACAGAACATTTCCAACTATTTCACCCAATTGTCACATAATGCTCGAAACAAAATTGACTGGGATATTCGGTGGGACGATGTGTTGAATTATATCTACAAGCCGCAGAGAAGCCGCAGAAGACGCTTGCCTGCCGCGCCGCAGCATCAAGACCCGACGACGGGAAGTGATAGTGACACGACGATTTCCCCACGAAATAACATTACCCGTGTTTGGAATTACTTTATGCCTCAGATCCATGAGGATAAAGAACCGCCGAGATATGATGAGATCTTCCCCGAAAGTGGTAACAATGTTGCAGCTGCATCTGCATCTGGAAGTTCCAACAACAATAATAATAATAACAACAACAGCACTGCCAGCGATGAGAAACCCCAGGTCAAAGATTATGAGCAAAAATATATTGAAGAATGGACTACGAAACGGAAACAACTTCGAAATGACCGAATGTTGTTTTTCTTTTGGCTTCCAGCTTTGTTGGCAATGCTGATGGTGTTCATGTTCAAGTATACCGGGATTTTCGGACTTGAATCCGTTCCTCATGCTAAGCTGGAGAACTGGGGTAATCATATTCGTGAGTTTCTTATTCATTACCTTTTGGGTAGACACGCTCCTGCGACTCCTCCACAAACGGGATTAACAGTGATTACTCCTGACACGACTGCAATGATTGTTGCCCCCGCGGCTTGATTTTTGAAAGCCGTCTTAAAGTATATGTAATATATTCTCATCTTAGTATGTTTAAGGTGATTTAATAATAATAATAAAAAAAAAAACACTAATTTATATATAATAACATGCCTCTGCCACTCTTGAAATGGTATCAATATGAAGTTTTCAATTTCTACAGTCGTGGTTGCTGCTACTGCGGTAGTGGTGGCAGATGATCTTAACAATGCATACAGTCCACCATATTATCCATCTCCAATCGGCGGTCGAATCAAAGATAGGACCTGGGATGTTGCTTATAGTAAAGCGTTCGATTTTGTATCTCAGTTGACTTTACTCGAGAAGGTGAATCTTACTACTGGTACTGGTATGGGGATGGGTCCATGTGTGGGGAACACTGGGGCAATTCCACGAATGAATCTCAGTGGCTTGTGTTTGCAAGACGGCCCACATGGAGTTGCTCATACCGATTTTGTTTCTGTTTTCCCATCTGGGATGGCGACCGGCGCTACGTGGAACAAGCAGTATTTTTACCAACGAGGCCATGCAATGGGCGCAGAAGCGTCTGCAAAGGGTGTAGATATTCTATTATCTCCAGTGGCAGGTCCAATCGGATACAAGGCGCTCGGTGGACGGAATTTTGAAGGGTTTGGGTCTGATCCGTATTTGGTAGGTGTTGCCAGTGCGTTTACGGTCCAGGGTATCCAATCCAATGGTGTCATTGCAAATGCAAAGCATTGGGTTGGATATGAACAAGAGCATTTCAGAACCGTAGAGGAAGCGTTCTTGTGGGGATTTGGAGAGATTGATTACCCAATATCAACCAATATTGATGACCGGACAATGCATGAAGTGTTTGCATGGCCATTTGCTGATATGATTCGAGCTGGCGTGGGGTCAGTCATGGGTTCTTACAACTCTATCAACAATTCCGAGGCCAGCCAAAACTCGTACACAATCAACAAAATCTTGAAAGACCAACTTGGGTTCCAAGGGTTTATTATGACAGATTGGGGCGCACATAAGTCTGGTGTTTCTGCGGCTCTTGCTGGGCTGGACATGTCAATGCCTGGCACAGCAAGCCTACTTCGTCCTGGAAATGGTATATGGGGCCAAGAGTTGACCAAGGCTGTACTCAACGGTACTATCCCTCAATGGCGTGTCAATGATATGGCCACTCGAATCATGGCTGCTTATTTTATGGTTGGAATGGACCCGAATAATCACACTGTTCCAAATTTCAACTCTGCATCTTTGAAGACCGACATGACTGAATTCCCCGGTGATGGTGGCCCAGTGGCACAACGAAATTTCCATATTAATGCCCAGACATCCGGATCTAGAAACGCCACTCGACAAGGAGCTGTTGAATCGGTTGTACTGTTGAAGAATTCCAACAAGACGCTACCACTCGTGGGCGCCAAACGGCCACGGTCAATTGGCATTCTCGGGATTGGTGCGGCGCCGTCACCAAGCGGAGCCAACGGCGGCGATCTCGGACTGGGACTTGGTAGTAATGGTGCATTGGCTAATGGATGGGGGTCTGCATCTGTGCGATATCCGTACCTTGCCACGCCTTATGAGATGATTAGTGTGAGGTCGATCCATGAGGGTATTTCTGTTTCGTCCAACTTTGAATCGTACTTTGACGATGGAGAAGCTGCGTTTGTGGAGGCAGCCAAGTATAACGAAGTTAATGTTATCTTTGTGCTTGCTAGTTCTGGTGAGAGTTTGCCGCTTGACGGGAACTATGGAGACCGAAAGAACGCGTCGTTGTGGCATAACGGCGACCAGGTGATTTTGAAAGCGGCCTCGCTTAATCGTAACAATGTGGTAGTAGTAACTGCAACCGGCCCAGTCAATATGGAGAAATGGATTGAACATGAGAATGTCACTGCTGTTTTGTATAATCCGCCTAATGGTCAAGACTTTGGATCTGGTATTGCATCGGTTCTTTTTGGCGATGCGAGCCCATCTGGCCGATTGCCGTTCACTATTGCACGAAACGATTCACATTATATGGGCATTGTTACTAAGAAGCAGGATGACAGCAAGAATAATACGCCACAGGACAACATGGATCGTGGCATATTGATTGATTATCGGTGGTATGACCAGTATAACATTACGCCGCGGTTTGAGTTTGGGTATGGGTTATCTTACTCCACCTTTAGCATGAGCAATTTGAACGTGGCGACAATTCAACGCCCATCCCATGTTCTGTATCCACAGAAGGATAACTATCGAAATGTTTCGATTCCTCCCCAAACAAACATCAGTGCCGAGGATTGCGAATTTCCCGAAGGATTCCACAAGGTGAAGAACTTCATTTATCCGTACCTTGACAATGCCACTGATGCTGAGCCACGAGGGGAATACCCGTACCCAGAAGGGTACAGCGAAACCCACCCGTCCGAGCCGTCATTGGCTGGTGGTGCCGTAGGAGGTAGCAATGCTCTATGGGAAGTCGCATATAGGGTAGATGTGGATATCACCAACCATGGCCCATACTATGACCAGTTTGTACCGCAATTGTACCTTGGTTTCCCTGCAGGTAACGGGACATCCCGAACCCCACCACGGCAGCTACGTGGGTTTGAAAAGGTTAGTCTTGCGGTTGGTAGGAAGACTAGAGTGTCGTTTGACTTGAATGCGAGGGATGTTGCGGTGTGGGATGTCAGAAGCCAATCCTGGGTCGTGCAATTGGGCAACTATGTTGTCTATGTGGGTAGTTCATCCAGAAACACTCCGTTGAGCACCACATTTTTGATACCTGGAACTATTGAATGATAGATAGTTTGAGATATAAAAAAAAAAAAAAGTTCTTTTCCCTTTCTTTAATATCCTAAAATACGAAGTGCGGCTCAGTAGATCTGCAAATCGGCGCTTCGTTTGGACGGTATTGCCAATCATGAACTGCAGAGGTGCATTCA